>JBANCZ010004069.1:0-11033 GCA_037040025.1 Sphaerogastrella javana | reverse complement strand
ACGTAACACACAACACATCACAGTCCATCACATGATGTGTATGTATGTATAGGCATGTATATGTATGCATATGTATGCATGTACGTATGTATATATGTTTGCATGTGTGGGTAAGTATACGCATATTTATTTACCGTAGTGCCAGACCCAATAGAGTTACCGATACCCTTGACTATGGATCTGCCCATGGCCCTGGCCCTGGCCCATATGGCAGCAGCAGCAATTAACTCAAAATGTCATTAACCAGCAACGTAGGTGAGATAGAGATAGAGAGCGAGAGAGAGAGAGAGGGAGAGAGAGGGAGGGAGAGAGAGAGAGAGAGAGAGAGATAGGCGAGGCAGTTCTGGGAGCTCAGACACAGACTGACATATGACAGGCATCAAGCAAGAGGCACAGGACCAGATCAACCCAACGCTGTTCCCTGTCTGTTTGGGCTCTCTTTTAGCAGCATCAGTCTCAAAGTGACTATAAACTCCCTCACCCTCTAACCGACTTACCCTCTCTACGTTCTCCCTCTCACCCTCTATGTATTATGTTCCCTGTGCCTGACGTTCCACCTTGGCATTAAACGCTTGATTAAATTTCACTACAAAATGGGCTGGGCAGTGCTATGGGTAGAACCCATATGCATATAAGAATCTATAGTACATACATACATACATATATGTCTATACGTATGCACGTATTTTAGATTCACAGTCTGTGAGGGAGGGGGGGAAGAGAAGCGAGAAAAAGGTCATATCACTTCTGACCATATGGTATTTACATATATCTGACTGTGCTCTAAGACATCCATTATATTCCCATGTTTTTATTTTAACTGTCATCTTACACTCGCAGAAAATATAATTATATTTCATAATTGTTGAAATTTGCATTAAGAGTATAAAAATATGAGATATAAATAATATATATAGATATAAATATAAAATATAATATAATATATACAGATATAAATAGGAATTTGAATGTTATGAACTTTTGATATATGTGTATAATCAAATATACAAATATAATAAAAAAAATATATTAATTATATTCTTAAATATTAATATTAATATTATATATTTTATTATAATCAAATATACATATATTATAAGAAATATTATCTATTTGAACAATAAATTACTATTACTGAACAATAAATAAATTATAAATATTAATTGTCAAATTATAAATATCAATAAACAATTTCATTTGAATTTCTATCTATATTTGACTTGAAGTATAATTTTTTTCTTATACTTATTAACGCCTTCTGCAGTAACATTATTTTAATTAAATAATATTTATTAAATAATTTAATTTATTAATTTTTTTATTAACTTGAATGCAGCTCATTAAAGTGCATAGTTTAGACTTCAAGTTCTATAGTATTTTTAACAGTGTATGCATATACTAATAGACAAGTGCACATACACTTATGTATATTCTTATATATATTTACATATATTACTATATACATATATACATACATATATTCATACATACATAGCTATATCTTCAGTTAGAAAGCTCAGCTCATTCTCTCACATGCATTTATTTGTTTTTTGTTGTTGTTGCCGTTCGATTTTTGTTTTTGCTTATCACACAGGGCATATCACATTTGCCGCATTTCTTACATATCATTTCCCATCATCGTGCCGTCTTTCCATGCTCTTTCCGTCTGCTTCCCATCATCTTCAGCCCATCCGGCCCAATGCGCATGGCGAGAAGACAAAAAAGTGCGACAGCGCGACAGGCGGAACGTGGTGAGAAAATGTTTTGCATTATTTACATTTTGTTGTATTTTTACCCCTCCCTCTTCCTCTCTCTCTCTCCCTGTCTCTCTCTCTCCCTCTTCCTTTCGTTCTATGTGTCGCTCACTCTTTGTGCTGCTTATTTGCTTTGCATTGTTCTTTTTATATTGCACAAACTGCAGTTAGTTTTAGTTCTGTTCTGCTGTTCGACCTGTTTGAGCTTTGGCATTGGGGTCGCTACTGGCTCTCACTCACCTTTTCGCTTTCTCACCATCTCTCTTTCTGTTTCTTTCTCTCTCTCTCTCTCTCTTACATTCTTTCTCTTCCATTGCTTCTCACCTTCTCTTCTTTGCAGCAGGACATCCGTCATGCGTTTGTTCGTTGCGCTTGCTTTGGTTTTTAGTTTTTGGTTTTATCGCTTCGCTTCCTGTCGCTGCCACTGAACCTGTTGCTCTGCCGCTTCTGTCGCTCTGTCGCTTGTGTCGCTCTGTCGCTTCTGTTGCTTCGTCGCTCTCATTAACAAATTGTCAGGTGTTGTGTGTGTGCTAACGTTAAGTGCCACCGCATCGACGTCAACGTCAGCGTTTGCAGTTATTCGTCATGGTTTGCTTAATGAGCGCACTGAGCAGAGACCTCAAAAGACGCTAAGACGCAAGTTTACCAGATCCATATCCAGATCCATATATCCAGATCCAGAACACGTTTGCAATTCAACTGTAAAAGCATTTAAACGGAAACTTTGTAAGCCATTTGCCAGTTGCGCTTTCTCTCTCTTTCTTTGTCTGTCTGTCAATCACTCTCTCTGTATTTATCTCTTTCTTCGTCTCCCTCTCCTTTCATCACCATCAATTTTCTGTTTACCTGCTTGTAAACAAACGCCGCCTTAATCAATTCGTAAAAAAAAGAACTCGAAAACATCAAGTGATAACAAACAAAGGCGAGACGCTATGAAAGAAGAGGCCCAAACGCGATGACTTTAGGCCCTATTCGGTCCCTATCCTATAGCCAAAGAGCATCAACACAGTTGAGCAACGTCTGCGAATGTTTCATGTTTATTTTCTCACAAAGTCGGTAAAAACAAATACAACAATGAGAAGAACAAATTTCAACTTTGGGTATTGATTTTGAAAACCTAATCAATTTGAGTTGAGCCTCTGCACAGCAGTCAAGACATTTCTCTAGTTATACACTTACCAAGCGGGTCATTTAACCGATTCATGCAGTTGGTACAATATATATATATACATATTATAATGTATAATATAATATATATTTTAATATAATGTATATAGAGGGAAATCTTATTCAAACGATCTTTAAATATTAAGCGCACTATAAAAAGTGCACAATTTGATTAACTTATTCAGAAGTTAATAAGATTATTGTTTTAAGTTATTGTTTTTAAGTTAATAAGATTTATTTTTAACTTATATCTTGTAAACTGTATTTACTTACTTATTATAAAGTTCTTTAAACAGTTTAGCCATTTACCAGCTAAATTTATGGCAACTCTCTGTCGTATCTGCTCATCTTATTGTAAGATCAATGGGTTGAACTTTAAACAATCCTCTTCTTATCAGATTTAATTACACAAAACACATAAAAAAAACATCAAAAGAAAGAAAAAACAAGAGCATATATTTGCACTGCTGTCAATTAATACAAATTAAGCGAATTATTTCAAGATTAAATTTTATTTGGACAGATGTTTTTACAGTTGGCCGAAAAAAAATATAGGTTAATGCATTTTAAATGTTTATGTAGTATATAAATTATATTTAGAAATATGAGCAACAAGTTCAGGTGTACAAAATAATAATAAATGTTGTTGTTATAGCTTTTTATTATGTACAATTTTTGATTATTTTTTGTCTAACTATTCAACAATATAATAATAAATTTAATTGTTGACTTTTTACTATCTGAAATTTTAATTATTATTATTATATATTTTTTTTAGTTAAATAGTTCATCTATTTGAAATGAGCTCATCTTAGAGGCTTGGCCTAAAACACATTTATTTTTTTTTACTTTTGAATAATTAGATACTAATGATATGTCTATTTCGGCAACATGTTTTTTCTCACAATTATGCATAATTATTTGTTTGTTAAATTTATATAAAATTTAGTTTTTATTTACTGCAATTACACAGGCAATTAAAGTCTACTTAGAGCGTTGAAACTTCGGCTTGGAAGCGTTTTCTGACATTGAGACTGAGACTTTACAAATAACTTAGTATCTGTGTGTGTGTGTGTGTGTGTGTGTGTGTATGTGTGTGTAGCTGTCTCTGTTTATGAGCAGCTCCAAACGTAATTAAATAACCAAATTAAGTGTAAGCAAATAGCTATGTAGGGGTTGCATCTTCTCCAGAAACTGCAGCAGTAGGAAGAAGGAGTAGAAGGAGTAGCTGTGGCTGCAGCTATAAATGTATCTGTGTGTGTGCGTGCGTGTGTAAATGTATCTGCTACTGCGTATCTGTATCTGTTGCAGCAATATGCTAATGCATCTGTGACTGTGAAGGTGACTGCAACTGTGACTGCGACTGCAACTGCTACTCTGTCTGTTTGTGTTGGCATTTTTTATTTTGTTTTGTTTTGTTTAGCTGCAGCTGTAAATAGCCAAAGAGGCAACGCATCCAAGTGTGGCATTTTATGCAACACACGCCAAAATGTGGCGACAGGGTTGGGGGCCAACGCCCTGTACGCCCCAATGGATCACAGTCACAGCAACAACAACAAAGACACTGCTCATCATTTGCATGTTGTTGCTGCTGCTGCTGCTGCTGCTGCTGTTGTTGCTCCTGCTGTTGCTGCTGCTGTTGTTGTTTATGCAAACGCATGGGGCATGTCTCCCGCAACTCAAATGACTCCAATGCCAGCTTGCTGCAACTGCGTCTGTCTGCCAGTCTGTCCTTCTTTATGTCTGTCTGTCTGTCTGCCTGCTTGTCGTTCTGCCTGTCAGCTTTTCCAAAAGCACACAATACTATACAATGGAAAACATTTTCCTGTCTCCGACTGAGTTGATTTCTGTTGTTGTTGCTGCTGCAGTTGTTGTTGTTGCTTTTGTTGTTGCTTTTGTTGTTGTTCAACCTCTTAGACCCCTCCCAGCCCCTGGCTGTAGTTGTCCCTGACTTTGAAGCCAAGCTATTCCTGCTGCTTTCACTGCCTTTGCCAATGTATATGAGTATATGCCCCTGCCCCTGCCTCTGCCCCTGCCCCTACCCCTTTACCTCTTACCCCTTGCCGTTGCCGCAACCATAGTTCTTCGTTCTACGCTCTCCGTAATAAAAATCCATATGATGTCGATGACTTTTTTGTTATTTTTCTATGCGTTGTCGACATCAAAGTGCTTCGATGAATCTTTCTCTCTCTCTTGCCACACACACGCTCGATCACACACACTCAAACACACACACACACACATACAGAGACACACACACATAGACACACAGGGGAACATTCAAATGTGCATGTGCCGTATGGGCATTGTTATTGTTGTTATTGTTGCTGTTGTTGTTGCTGTTGTTGCTGTTGTTGCCTTTGTATCGTGAATGCTCTCTAATCTCCTAATGTCGTTGAACTTTTCCTTCTATATACAACGCGTAAACACAGTCCATATATGAGTGTGCGTGTGTGTATGTGTGTGTGTGTGTAGTTTTATTTGTATTTCACAGCGCGCACAACTTTATTATTATTGTTATTATTCGCGAGTATTTTCCGCATGTTGCTGCTGTTGTTGCTGTGCCCCTTTTGCTGCCCCCTTTGCCTTTTCTGCAGATTCTACGCGCATTATCTGTTGTTGCTGCTGCTGCTGCTGCTCTGCGTTTTGCCTCATGTCTCGTATTTTATGTCATAGTAGAAAAAATAAAACAAGCAACAACAACAGCAACATCTGATGACAACGATAGCAGTAACAGCAACAACAGCAACAGCAACAACAGCAACAACAGAAACAACAACAACAGCAATTGCACACGTGCATTCTGCTTGCTGCTACTGCTGCTGCTGCTGATGTTGCTGCTGCTGCCTCTCTGCAATTATTTCCAATTTAGCAGAACAACACTGACTGCAGCACAGATGCAACAGCCACACCCTGCCGCCCGCCGCCTGTCGAGCTCCCCTTTGTGAAGCAGGGCAGCTGCAGCTGCTATTGTGGGCCGCTCAGCTCCTATTGTCTTTTCAGTGGCAGTTCATTGGCCGCCAGTTGATGGAGCTTCAACCAGCAACAGCAGCAACAGCAGCAACATCAGCAGCAGCAACGACAGCAGCAACATCAGCAGCAGCATCACGGCTTGGGGTCAGGCTTGCGCCGTGCAATTACTTCATGTACTTTGGTTGCAATAACACGGACTCTCTCGATGAGTAGTCAAAAGTCGAGAGTTGACTGGAAAAGTCGCCAATCGAGAACTGTACGTAAACTGGTTGCAGTTGCTAGTTGCTAATGTTGTTGTTGTTGTTACTGATGTTGTTGCTGATGTTGATGTTGCTGTTGCTGTTGCTGATGTTGCTTGTTGCTGTTGCAGGATGCTGTACTGAATGTTGCATCGCTACGCTATCTATCTATCTATGCCTCGAAGTCGAAGTCGGAGACGGAGTCAGAGTCTAGCCTAGACCTAAGGCTTGGCTTGAATTTTAGCAGCGCTTGGCCTGTTGCAACAGCGGCAAAACCAGTTATGGGGCCATGTTGCAAGCGTGTGTGTTGTCAGCGGCACTCAGATCATGCCAGGAGCCTAGACCTGTTGCCAATGCTTGTTGTTGATGTTTCTGTTGTTGTTGTTGTTGCTGTTGGCTCTGGCGAAAGGCTATTGACTTTGTTTTTCTATTGCCAGTCTTTGGGCCATGTTATATACCATGCACACACAAACACACACACAGACAAAGACACACATACAGATAAACAAGCTAACATCGAACATCGAACAGCTAACAGCTAACAGCTAACACTTCCTCCTTCAGCTGGATACACGAGTAGAGTTTCCCCATGCGAGGCTCAGTTCAATGAACCGCGTCACATTCTAATGTCCAGCAAACGTGTTTGGCAACTTGCACCACAACACCCGGGTGGGTGTGGGCAACTGCCTATACCAAAACAACTACAACAGCAACAACCAGCAACAACAACCAGCAACAACAAGCAACTATAACAAGCAACATCTACGCAAACAATCGACTCTATTATAATTGCTCATGAGTGAATTGAAATTGTAATGAAATTTTGTATTGAAGCATAACATAATCAAAAATGCACATTGAAACTATAAAACAAAAAATAAATAACACAAATATTTTGAAAAATATATACAGAGAAAATTTACAAAGAAAATTAATTGATGTTACTAAATTTTTCATTATTTATTTTAATGTTGTTTGAAGTATAAAATATTCAAATAATAAAGTATAGTACAGAATCATGTTTTAAAATATACATATACATATACTCTTCGTTTGTATATATATTTTTATACTATATATTTTTTATGTAATGTATTATATTATATTATTATACTCTTCATTGAAAATAGGCATAATATTATATGGCAAATTCGCAAAGAAAGAATACGTTAAACAAAAACAAAGTAGGACATTCAATATATAAATTTTAAAGTATTTTATTATAACAATACAACTCCCGACACCAAGAATTCGTAGTTTATACTCTATCCAAGTATAATATCAGATAGAATAAAAAAAAGTTTTAGTTTATATTCAGATTTAGTGTTATATATTTAACATTTTGGCCTGTAGCACTTTCCCACTCTAATGATGGACAGTTACACTTTGATGTATCGTATTACCTTGTCAGAATTCTCAGAATTTTTTTTTTGTTACTTATACACAGTTCACGCCCCAAAAATAGCCAATGAAATATCAAATTTACGTACAATTTTCAGTAACATCTGTGCCAATGTGCGTCCATCGAGAGAGTGAGGGCGATCGTATGATATGGAAAGGGCAGGGCAGAGTAGGGTAAAGCGACTGACAGGCCCAAGTGGGACAAAAAGGGGCAACTATTTAGCTGGCCTGTCCATCAACGAGCCGAGGTATATCGCAATGGTCTCCATCTCCCATCGCCCAGCTCCATCTCCATCTCCAGTTCCAGTTCTCGGTTCTCAGTGCTGCCCGGCTATAGCTATAGCTAATCAGTCAGCGAGGCACTCAGCGAAGCGTGAAACGCAATTGCCGATATCTCTACACACATTCAATTAATAAAATCAACAACAGCAACAGCAACATCAACAACAACAACAACAACCACAACAACATCAACCCTGTCACTGGTCAGGACATATGGCAGATTGGACATACTGTGTATGTGCTGGGTCAGTCAATGCCTGGGCCGCTATGGTCGAGCACCGACAACAAAACGTTGGACGCGTGGAGCTCTGGTCGCGTCATCTGCTCAAGGGTCTGTACCATGGAGCGCGCTTTCTATCGCTGCTGTCGTCAACGCTGGATGTACAGCATGGGCACATACAAATGAAGGCACCGCGTAGGCAATGCAATCGTCTGTTGGTCATATTATGGCGCAGCTTATTGGTTAATATCTATTGGACCGTAATACCCGATATGTTTGTGAAAGTCAAGACAACCGAGAGCTATGCGGATGTGATTGTATTGCTGCAATCAACATCGGTTATCATCTTTGCTGTGGGCTCATTCATAGTGCAAGTTTGTGCCGAGGCCCGATTTATGGCCATACTGAATCGTTATATAGACTTATATAGCCAAATATCACAGTTAACCCAGACTCAGGCGCTATTTCCGGTCAAATTTGGCTCGTTCTATGCCCTGAAGCTGCTACTCACCATATGCGGTTGTCTCTATGAACTGCCACAACTGTTGCCGCTACATGTTATCCTGAAACGGGATATAGGCGCCATACTAAGTGGTCTGATTGGCATCTATATGTGGATGGGCACACTTTTTGTGCTGGATGCCTGCTTTCTCGGTTTTTTGGTATCCGGCGTTTTCTATGAGCATATGGGCGAACATATAGCCAACATGTTGCAGTCCATGCGTACTCTAGACATTGATTGTTCCTATATAGAATCTGATATCACGGGGTCCATCGAAACGGCTCCCAGGAGAATGAGCAAGTACAAGCGCATGTGTTTGCTATGTGATCGTGCCGATGAGCTGGAATCGTGTGGCATTATCTATACGGAACTGTATAATGTTACGCTCTCCTTTCGTAGCATTTTCCAGTGGCAAATCCTATTCTATATTTACTATAATTTCATTGTGCTGTTGCTCATGTTGTATGAGTATATCTGGAATTTCCTAGAAGCCGGGCAGGGTGAATTCGTTCCCATTATCATGGTGTGCATAAAGCTGGGTAATATAGTACTGCTGATCATGTGTGCCGATTATACGATCAAGAAATCACAGTTGCCTCAGATTCTACCGTTGGATATTGTCTGCACCGATATAGATCAGCGCTGGGATAATAGCGTGAGTTATATCGTTTGAACGTATAGCTATAGTAACTGCATTCTACTTTTAATACGATATATAGGTTGAGACCTTTCTCAGTCAACTGCAAACACAACAATTGGAGATAAAAGTCTTGGGCATACTTCAACTGAATAATGGTCTTATACCCAGTATATTATCAGCTATACTATCGTACCTGTTTATATTGTTACAGTTTGGATTTACGGGAGGATTTGATCCAGTGGAGGAGATAATCAAGAAGAACTTTACGGGCACAAATCATTAGAGAAATCTGGAAATATAAAACTTTTTAATATGCCTTTATAAATTTTGTTTCAAATATCTTTTGTGTCTTTTGTTCAATAGTACTTAAATTTTAAAACTTGTATAGACAAATATAATTTTAACATATCAATTATATCATTAATCATTGGCTCATCTAACTCCGTTATGCTCTAACGTATGATTATGTTTAGCTCAAACCAACGAATTTATTTTATATAGGAAGTAGTAGTAAGACTCCATAGTAAGCCTCTATGAATTATACTTTATGAATCGTTTGAAATGAAAATCAACCAAAAATTTAATGATATATCAAACAGAGATCCCCCTCGCCTATGGGCTTAGTTAGCTTTTATGAGCTATGACTAACAGGATGAAAGAAATTGCTTTCTCAGCACAACCCACGCAACCATTTGTAGATCCCATGGAAGAAGAAAAGAAAGAAAAAAAAACCTCTTTCACTGAAAAACTTCGAATACATGGTGCTCATATTATCGTTCATTATATTATGCACCATTATACGTAGTGCTCATACTGCTAACTCTGATACTGAACTCAATTCGAAGATGGAAATGGAGTTAGAGTTGGAGTTGGAGTTGGAGTTGAATTTAGAACAAAAGATGGGTGGGTGCTCGTTAAGAATAACAATAACAGAAAAAAATTCGGAGCTAACACGGCTGTAATTATCATAGTCGGGTCTGAGCCATGTCAGTTCCTACACCGCCCAACCCATCCATCCCCCACCAACTTATCAACATCGTCATCTACAGAATCGTCTTTGTCTTTGATTATTTTTGGGTGCCAGCCGAGCGTAACGCGCTTGTCACGCCTATTACATACCTCTACGTATACCCCGTACAATGTACGATCGTACCAGTGTACCCACATTCCACTCTATATAAATGTACGTACATATGTCTATCCCATACAACGTCGAGGTTTGTCGGTTTGTCGGCTTTGTCGTCAGCTGAACCTGAACCCGGCACCGTTGCTGCTGACCTGTGTTCTGCCTTCGCCTCTTCGTCTCTTCTGTTTCTCTGTCTCTTCTTCTGTTTGCCTGTCTCTCGTTTCGTCTGTCCCTCTGTCTGTTCGTCAGTCTGTGATCCGCTTGGCGAAATACTCGTGCACTGTACTAAAGCAAACAAAACGGCAAAAACAAAAAACAAAAAATTTATAAAATAAAAAAAAAGTAAAGCGTACAAAAGAAAAATAATGAGAAAAGCAAGCAAATTGCGTTGGGGTAACCCAATGATTAAATGCTCTTCAAAAAAGCAAGTGTAGATGCAAATGATTAAATACAGAATAACTTAAAAACTTTGAATTTTTATTAAATTTTAATTAAATTAAAATTTAGTTTAAAATTTTTGAAGAAACATTTATTTTTTCAGGCTATTTCTTGTAGAAATTAATGCGTGAAATCTATACAGCCGGCAAGAGGTTTCAAAACGATAAATAATACATAAATAAAAATATATATTTAAAAATAATAAGAATAATTAAATTCATAATCAATCTACATATCGAAAAGCCTTTATTTTAATAATTAGTTTTTAGACCCCTAGAACCCTAGTCGAAA
>JBANCZ010004068.1:0-11036 GCA_037040025.1 Sphaerogastrella javana | reverse complement strand
AAACAGCATCGCATCATTCGATGAACATGAAAAGTCATTCTCACCAGCGATCAGTGCCTTTTGTCTACCTATAGATATGGTATATACAATCGTAGATGTGTTTGTACACATCTATAGTCGAGATCTGTGATTTAATATATAGAAATAAAGTGATCTCATTGCCTGTTATTGTATTTATTGTTGTTGGCCATATAATCAACGCAAAAGGCTTACAAAGTCGTAAGCCTTGTTAACAAAAAGTGTGATCACTTTTGAATTACGTTTTTTTAGAATTGTTTGAATAGTTGACTTGTGCCTAGTTAATTGTTTTCAAATTAATTACTCTGACACTATGCTTGAAAGCCGAAAGTAATTTATTTAAATCGAATTAGGTCAGTTATATAGTATATGCAGAATTCACTTGCCTACAAATTTAAGTTTTACTACAAACATTAGTGTTTTATCATAAAAAACTACAGGTGCTATTCAACAAGTTTGTATAGTGTCTGTTGATTCAAATGCTATTTATTTAGAATCAAGAGATGGATAATTTCGTAATAGTTTGTGAATAAATTTTAAAAACTTTATGTAAATATTTAACTGGAAAAGAAATAGGCAAATAGTCTAATAGAATTATATTATCCAAGCTAAGTTCATTGAATTTTTCAGTTAAGATGAAACCTAAAGTTCTAATTAATATGATATATAGGACTATAAAAATAAGGTTCCTATTAAATATCTAGCAATGGAAGTGAAATACCAAATATTCGTCGAATATGATAATATACAGTGAGTACGTATTATAAGTAATCTTAACAGATTTATAAATAGTAATCGATCGGAGAGCGTCAAGTATCTTTAGCAAAGTATTCAGATATATGCTTCATTGAGTTTTGAAATTTCATGTGTATTTTATATGATCTCATCATATTTCATGTAAATTGAATAGCTTGAAATGCTCTAATAATGATCCATCGAATTTTCCTATAAACAAGTTTTCCGTTTCGAAATATTCGATTTTCCGGAGCAATCGTCAAAAACAATGAGTCAAAATTGGGAGAATAAATCATACAAACTCATTTCATAATACATTTAAATGTAGCATTATTTTTGAAATACATATATACTTTTTATGACTTGGCAAGAGAAAACAATTCATATATACAAAGAATGAAGAATTACTCATTATATATAGTCAAAGATATACTTATTATTCCATTAGTTGTTTGCAAGAAATTATGAAATTCTACGCATTATGGACTGACAAATGTTTTTGTAAATCAGTTGAAGCTAATTAGGTTATATCTAAGTCAACTAGATAATATAACGCACTTGGCAACAATGGAATAAATATTGATACAACCAATAAAAATATAGGTAATAATCAGAGGAAAAATTTTGGATCAACAACGTTGACAGCGCTGACGTTGCGGCACTTGGATAAACAACCGAAATACTTTAGGGGCTGGTCAATTCTCAAGACTCGAATCGTGTCGAGCGTCAAGTGTAGAGTGTCGAGTGTTGGGTGTGTGATTTTATGATGGGCTGAATGCGGATAACTGAAACATACAACCTATATCCCGCTCCCACATCTACGCCATTGGCTGTGGGGTCTACCGATAAGCGATGCCACGTATTGCCAGCCGCAGTTGCGATATCAGGTACTTAGGCAGCATCGCCACGGACTGCTTATGCCAGTATCATCTAAACTACACTCTGCCACGTTACGATCACGGTCGTTGATTTTCAGAATTTTCAATATTATCCACAATGTCAACTCTGGAAGATGAGGTAACGTTTCATAAGCAAACGGAGATCAATCAAAATCTGGAAGCACAATTTCATAGCTCATCCACGGAATTTATACTGCTTACGGATCATCGCACCTCCAAGTACAAGAGTCTCGAACAGCTCGAGGCAGCCAAGCGAAACGATAATGATGAAAGTGATTCCACCTGCTGCAAACGCTACATCAAATCCATATGCCGCATGAAAACATTAAAGAAGAGATTACCCATCATCAAATGGTTGCCGAAATACAATAGAACTGATGCGCTGGGTGACCTTATAGCTGGGTTAACAGTAGGTCTCACTGTTATTCCCCAAGGTTTGGCCTACTCAGGCGTTGCTGGATTACCCGCACAGGTGAGAATATATAACGCAAATCGTTAAGTTTGTGCGGCATGGAATTTTATTTATGTGTGTTTAGGTTTTATCTATATGATATAAAGTGACTTTAGGAAGTGAATATACTCATATTATTATATTTTCCTACGTAATAGAGTTATCTCTTACTTGGCTCAATAAACCTAGTACATCTGTCAAGTGTTGTGCGCTGCAGAAAAAAACATCTCCGATTTGCTGATAAAAAACATATAAACAAAATATTTTCACACTTTTTTCAGAATGAGTTTTATCTGAATATTCAACGAATTTCTCTTATTCCCTTCCAATCTTTGTAGTTTTATTTAGCACCTAATATGTAACACAACAGCTTTACATCTAGATAAATGGAGCGCACTATAGATCAGGCTTTATGTAATATGTAATATGATAAGTTGATGATTTAGTGCATCATGAAATTGTATGCACATTAAAATTTATATTGAAGTGTTAAAGATTGTTATTAAGAAACCCTTATATCGTGGAAGACCCTATAATGAAGCTTAGTATATAGGTGATCAAGAATATTCAAACAAATCAATTACAACCCAATGGGTATAGGTAGAGAACTCTCATACTCTAGTGCATAAGAGCTGAGCGTATTGGATTTGCCACTTATTAACGAGCGGTTCCATTAGCCATAAAATTAAAAATGTCATACATGTATCAATAAGTTCTACGCACATTTTGGTTCCACTCTTTATTCAATGTCGCTCCATCGTTTATGCACTCTTCCATTCATCCACTACCCAATTATCCCACTATTTCGCCCTGGCCCTAACACTTTATCAGTTCCCGCTCACCCATCACTCGCTCTTTTTTCGTATCCGTTCATTCGTCACGAAGTCATGAAGTCACTCTTATACGCTACTTTCGTCCCGCTCGAAATCGATTAGCAAAAATATACAGAATCGAATATATGTAGTATATACGGTAACACTATGCTGGAAATACTACATAAAGGTCCCTACTGTCGGGCTCCGTATACACTATTGGATATTAAATATTATTTTTATTACTGTTCCTATAATTTCACTAAACAGATCCTTAGAGATGAAATTTTAAAAATCCGGACATTACATAGTGTCAGTGTGTTAACACTGTCAATGTTTTTTTTCCTTCTCTCTTGATCACGAAAATGTCATGCTTATTAAACTGGTATGCTTACAGGGCTGTTATCATTACAGAACTGATATGTTTACAGGGCTGTTATGCTAACACGTCCGACATGCTTACAGAACTGATATCGGTCAGTTTTAACTAATTATCGATGTTGAGAGATGTGGCATTATTGCTCGTTTATTCAAATTCAAAGATAAAATCTATAAAATAAGTTATTTTTTAATGTTGAAAAAAAAAGATAAATAAATAATTGTTATAACATTTTAATCATAATCATTGTAAGTAATGTTTGCGATTAATCGATTAGATGGCATAAATAATTATGGCGCCATGTGATCGACTATCGAATAGTTAACTTTTTATTAGCATCGTTAATTCGGAGTTTGTTTGTTTATTTTTTTTAGTATGGCTTATATGGCGCGTTTATGGGTTGCTTTGTATACGTGCTGCTGGGCACTTGCAAGGATTGCACCATTGGCAGCACGGCCGTCGCCTCCTTGATGACCTATCAGTTTGCCAAAGGCTCCTGGCAGCGTTCTGTGCTATTGACCTTTCTCACGGGCTGTTTTGAGCTGATCATGGCAATGTTTAAGCTGGGTTCCTTGGTGGAGTTTGTTTCGGGACCGGTAAGCGCCGGATTTACCAGTGCCGTGGCATTAATTGTGTGCACGTCACAAATGAAGAATATTCTGGGCGTGAACAGCGATGGAGCATCGTTTCTGCAGCGCTGGATAAGCATGATAAGCGATATTGGCAATATACGTGTGGCGGACAGCTGTTTGGGCTTTGGTTGTGTGGTACTGCTGATTATCATGCGTAGTCTTGGCCGCAAGACTGTAGGACCTAAGGATCCGCAGGAACGTAGTGGACTGCAGCGTTTCCTGAATCATCTGATCAGATTTATGGGCATATCACGCAATGCCACTGTTGTAGTTGTGGCTACAATAATATCCATGAAACTCATAGAAGATGGCAATAATCCATTTTTGCTCACTGGATATATACCACCTGGTTTGCCCTCGCTTAATTTGCCACCATTTTCTATTGAGCCACAGCCAGGGAATCAAACGGCAGGCATACCAGCTGTACCTGGCCAGAATTTTGTGGAGATGGTGCAGAGTTTGGGCTATGGTTTGATTATAGTGCCAGTCATTGCGCTGCTCGAGAATGTGTCCGTGTGCAAGGCCTTTGCCAAGGGCAAACAAATTGATGTTACCCAAGAGATGATTGCCACTGGTGTGGCCAATATAGCCAACTCGCTCTTCAGTGGCTATCGCAGCAACAGTGGCCTGGCACGTTCGGCTATCAATAATGCCAGCGGTGCTCGCACCACCGTATCCAATTTCTATATTGGTCTCGTGGTGGTACTGGCACTCAGCTTTCTCACCGAATACTTTTGCTTTATACCCAAGGCGGTGCTGGCTGCTATACTTATATCGGCTGTGATATTCCAGGTGCAATATCAAATAATTATACCCATGTGGCGTAGCAAACGTAAGTCGAACTAATAGACTTAGAGAATTATGTACTATATGTATAACCCAATCATTCACAGGTTCTGATTTGATACCTGGTCTACTTGCCTTCATCATGTGCCTGGTCTTACCCTTGGAAGTGGGCATTATGCTGGCCATTGCCTTCAATCAGCTGTACATACTGTATCACTCAGCCAGGCCCAAGGTCACGCTGGAGCAGCTGGAAACAGAGCAGGGCGTCAAATTCTTAAAGATCACACCCGATCGCTGTCTAATCTTTCCCTCTGTGGAGTTTGTACGAAATATGGTTGTCAAATCTGGTAGCAAAACTACTTGGCCCATTGTCATTGATTGCACCTATATCTATGCAGCCGATTTCACCGCTGCCAAGGTTATTTCATCTATAGTCGATGACTTTCGTCAGCGAGAACAGAAACTCATTTTCTTCAATCTCAAGCCCAGCGTGGTCAACATTTTCGAGGGACTCAACACTCGACTGCTGCTCTGCTACAACATGTTTGCCCTCAACCAGGCCCTACAGCCTACTATGTGCATAACGGAATCGGTGGAACATATCGATGGGAATGGCAATAGTACCGATTGTGTTAGCATGGCCAGCACATTAAGCCAGGCCTAATAATTTGTCGACTTAATATAAAATATTTAATAATCTACATGCTTTCTGTATAATTTTAAATAGTATTAACAATAAACAAACCTCTTTCTATATTGTATACCATAGTATATAGTGATTGTAAATGTATATTTGTACTTTACGAAATTTCCTAAAATCCCCCAAACATTAGGTTTGTAAATTTTTAGTGCAATTCCACATTCTTTTGGGATTAGTGATTCAATTTTCAACAATTGCCAAGAAAAACACTCAATGAATTGGTTTTACTTGAGGAACTACATACCCTGTACATGTGAATTTTTAAAGATTTATGTATATACGATGATTGTTTACGTCGATTATTTTGTTATTTGTATGTAAAGAATGAATATAAGTACTCCAGCCATAAATCAAAATGTAGTTGAATTAGTTTAAATAGGTTGAAATAAGTTACAAAATATATACTGTGCCTCGGTTATTGTATACTTAAACTAATAAACGTTCTACATCCAATCTTTTTATACATTCCGATATCATGTGAAATCATTACATTTTATAAAATATCACACATTCGATATCATAAAATATACTCTCTAACGAGAAACAATCAAAAAATACATGTAGAGTTCATTTTAACACAGGGCGCTAAAAAGCAGCAAACGTTGATCGACGTGGGCGACTGGGTCAAGTTCAGATGACACATTTGTCGGACTAAAGCTGATTCAGCTATATTCTGACCAATGCCAAGAATTAAATGCACATTTTGTGTTTCTACCGACAATATATATATATACTATATATATTTCAAATAATTACAAGATTATTCTCTGAGCAAGTATTTAAGAAAAAAGAGAAAATTTAACGTAATGTTCAACAAAAAGATTTTCGATTTATGCAATATCTGAAAGAGAATATTGTTAATTGAAAGTGCAGCCAATATATAATATTATTGTGTGTAATTAATTTTGAGGCAAATTTATGAAACAAATACTAATATAATATAACTTTAAAGAGGCCTATATTTTAAATACAAAAATAGAGTAATAAATTATTAATTTCCATTGTAATTCAAAACGAAAAATAATTAATTATTAAAAAAAAAAATCGTTTAAAATTACTTTATAGTCTTCATTGCTACTTTTGAATGACGTAACAGTTCGCATCGCTTAAAACATCGATAGTTACAGATATATCGATACTCTCTATGTTTTCTCAAAAGTGTCATCGCTAAGAGTTGAAATGCACCGCCATATTGGCGCTCGTTGCCGAGTTTTCATTTTGCAACAAAATATCCAAGCAACGAAAACATTCATAGTTGTGTCAACCTGTGGTACTATATACCTAGGTATTCAAAATGATTCTAGGTCTTTAGCAATCCTTAAATAAGAATTTACGATGGGCAGCAATTTTCTACTACTACAAAATTGGTTTGAGGTTAAACAAGAATTAAAACAAAGACTCGAGTTGAGCATGTTTAAAATCAATGAATGCATATGCAAATATATAGTATATATTATAATTACAGATGTCGTTTGCTCACCTTGCAACTGCAATATCGTCATTTGATATTCGGCAAGCTTCTCATCGATGTAGTCTTGCGATTGGTTCGCAATTATTTCGGCAGTCGACGGTCCAAATTCCTCTTCATCGTCGTAGATGACATAGGATTTGGGCTGCGGTGGCTCCAACGGCACGCCAACAAAATCTATATGATCCTGTCCGTGTTGTCTCGGTTGTGGGGGTAATGGTGGTGCGCCTGGCTGCCTCAGATATTGTGGCGGTGGTGCCGGTTGCGGATAATGCGGCTGCTGCTGCTGATGCTGATGCGACAATGGAGTCTGTCGACTGCTGTACGTGAAATCCGAGCTGGGCGTTTGGCAGACAATGGGCGATGGTGTTGGCGACAGCTGGAACGAACTGGTCGGCGGTGCGCCATAGGAGTTTTGATGCTGCAATGGCGCTGGTCGATATGGACGCGGTGCAGGCGCTGGCGCTCCATAGGAAAATCCATGCTGCTGCTCAAACATTGTTGGCGGCTGATACGGTGCCGGGGATTGATTGCCACCAGGCCATTGCGGACGCGGATGCGGCATGTTATTGTTGTTGCTGCTGCTATTGCTGCTCAGTGGACGCTGGCCACGCAGCTGCGGTGCCGGTGACATGGCATGGCCATAGGGACGTGGCCCGGATATAATCGGCGGTGGACTGGGCGCTGTTGTCCACGGCGATGGCGGACGGTACAGAAAGGATGAGGGCGATGGTGAGGCAGGATTTGGTGCACGTGGATTCCAGCCACGTGGCCCATTGCCAAATGGCGGCGGCCCAGACATAACTCACACAGCGCTCTTCAACTTTGTTGGGTCTTTTATATTTTTATTTATATTATTATTAATTTCTTTTCTCTTTTAATATTTGTTTTCAATGATTTCAAACGTTTCGTTTAAGGGGGACGGATGGCACATCAATTTAACATATTACACTGTACATATATATAAGAAATCATAAGACAAATGACATTGAGTTAACTCACTATATATGCTATATAGTCTGTATAGTTTGTATAGATCGTACAGTTTGTATAGTTTATATAGTTTGCTCATTAACATGCTACTTGGCTTGTCGCTGTTTTGTATGGCAATTTTTCACTAGATCTTTTGTTTTTCCAATAGAATAGCCCCTAGGCTCTACGTACTAGGCTCTACAGGCTGTTGAAACCATCAATCACAATTTGCTTCATTATTAGCCAGGCGATCACCTGAACAAGCAACCCAATTATGTCAAACACAAAATAAATCATGACCTATTCTAAAGCATGAGTCGGTCGTCAATTTCTGTGACTAAAGTATAACTATATAATATATCTAGGAGCCTTTTAAACATACGTATGTGTATATATATATATATATGTATTAATACTGTGCTATTTTCAAACGGAAGTGGGCTAAATGTTTATACGACTTTTCGCACTCGATATTTAAAATTGGCGCTGACGCCATACAATCCCAAGCATTTTTAGCTGCCTCCGGAGTGTTGCCAATTTTCTATATTTCTGCTTTTTTGTTTAACATTTCTTTTAGTTTAGTTGTCACATTGAAAATTTGAAAACGGCATAAATATACATATAGTATATATATATGATCGTTTTTTCCTTTTTGTTCAAGCACATAATTTACAATGCATGAAGCATATTAATGTCGAGCAATACTACAATTTGAGAGCTAGCATCTATATATCTATACTATTCTATACCATTCTATACCACGCGGGATTAGCTGCCGTCAACAGAATTTTGAAGGTCCCCATTAGTTGTATATTGTTGTTGTTAATATATGAATATGATGTATGCTTTGCACTGATATCA
Organism: Sphaerogastrella javana; assembly: GCA_037040025.1. Lineage (NCBI taxonomy): Eukaryota > Metazoa > Arthropoda > Insecta > Diptera > Drosophilidae > Sphaerogastrella > Sphaerogastrella javana. Next base: position 2,323 of record JBANCZ010004068.1, on the reverse strand, counting down.
TTCATAAACATAGTTGCAGAAAAACATGATCTATATATCTATACAAAAGACTATATATCAATACATTTTCTTTTCTACTTTCACAGACTCGAGCGACGTTAATTGCTCGTCAAGTGAACAAAAATTATATATATATAAGAAGCATATTGAAAGTGAAATTGGCCAAAATTTCAACTATTGCGAAATTGCTATACAGTAAACATGCGCTAACACTAACTTTTGATCTATTCAAATTTAAAATACTAGGTCAAATATAAGGAAACATTTTCCCGAAAGTTTTTCGCTAAAGGATACGTGTGATAAAATAATCATTTTTTTAAATATATAATTACTTCTAATAAATAAAAATCTATACTTTCTATCCAATGTTTACTGTAGTATTTTTGCACACAAATTTTCCAAAAATTGTTGTTCAATATTTTAACGTCTGTCAGCTGTTTTCAATATGCACAAATATTTCGTCGTCGCGTTTTTTTGATGTCCAGTCAAATAGATGAAAATTTGCACAGTGTAGGCGGTTAGTATAGATCTGTCCCCACGTATTCGACCACATACATATATATTGTAGATCAGCACATGGTCTGACTGTCCGTCCGTCCTTCTGTCTGTCTGTCTGTCTGTATGTCTGCTTGTGGAAAAAGGCCATGAAAGACTTTTCACTTTTCAGCGCTGCTCGATGCTTGAATGCTTTGGGGCTTGGCGCTTTCGGATTCTACAAAAATAGAAATGAACTCAGTTCGTTAAACTTTTGCTCGGAAAATTCATGCCGGCCCGAGTGCAGTATGCTACGATTTTTCTTCAATTTTCTTCTTTTCTTTTTTATTTTTTGTCCACTTTCCCTTCGGTTTTTTGTCTATCAAAAATTGAGTCCCAATCTTAATTGCCATACAATTTATTGTTGTTTTTATATAAATGATTTAAGTGCACTGGCCATAACTAGCACATTATTTCAGATGTATTTTCATATTTGGTTTTCAAGTGGAAAACGTGTTTTCCGCCACGTTTTTTCTCGATTTTATTTTATTTTTTTTTTTGGTGCTCAAAAACATTGCCATTTGATTATGTAATACGTTCTTCTTTCGGCGTGTCTGTGAAAAATTGCGTATATTTTTTTTAACTAACCATTTGGTAATTAATTTTTAAAAACACTACACAAAATTAAAGCTATTTATTCCAATTTAAATTTCTATATATTCACTATATATAGGCGCATATATATATATTACATATACATATATATATATATATATACGATATGGCAGCAGGCAGTTGAAAAACTTGCGATATTGTTGAGGAAAAACCGAGAACAACACTCGACGAGCACGAAACACTAACTGAATCAGCCGCACATACAGGAGACAAACTCATGCCAAAAATGCTGCGGCTGATCTTGAGGGAAACTCAACTGAACGAATTTTTTTCGTTTTGGGAAAATTGAGGGAACCGCGTCACGAATAATCTTCGGCATACGCACAACGCAGCCAAAACGACACTCACCAAATTTTCCCGCTCTCTCTCTCTCTCTCTCTATTTTTCACGCTTTGCTTTGTGCCGGCAAATTCATAGACGCATGCGCCAAGGGAAGTTTTGTGTTTTTGCCGCTTTCTTCTGCTTTTGTTTACACATTGCTTTCTAAACAGAATAGGCTGCACAAAGCAAAGCGCAAATCAATATGGCGCCAATTGCAAAATGATTATCGATAGTTTCTGGCTGTGCATGGAAACAATTGAAGAAGTTTTGTTTCTAAATTTTATAAAATTATAAATAATATAATTGAAAATAATTAATATTGTTTAAGTTATTTCATATTGTTAATTGTTATGGCTTGATTAAATAATTTAATAGAAACTGTGAGCAGCTTTTATTGTTAGTGTTGTAAAACTATTCAAAAATTACAATTAATCGATTCTATTTGAAAAGAAAAACGAAAATTGCAACACTGTTAATAGGAAGCATAAAAAGAAAATAGAATATTACCCACACGCTGTTAACAGAAAAATATAAAAAAAATAAACTAAAAAAAGCTATTCGTTTGTATTAATTTAATTTTTATTTAATTTTATAAATTATAAATGTTACTGCAGGTGGAGCTGATTCTGTTAAGTTAACAGTGCAGCTCCTCAGTGGAGTCATTTATGTTAAGCGCGGAGCACATGTAAAAACTTAACTGCCTCGAGTTGATTGCAGTGATTTTGGAGGCAGCTATCTTAAAAAGGCAGCTAACGTAATTTTTCTAAAAAAGAATAAATTTGATCCATTTAAATGAATTTTATATAACATTGCAAATTGAAAGAATTAAGCTTGTAGTTCTTATATAACATTT
>JBANCZ010004067.1:0-11039 GCA_037040025.1 Sphaerogastrella javana | reverse complement strand
GAGCGAAGAGGAGGAGTATGTGTCCAAGACAGAAAGTGAGTTCTCTGAAGATGGATCTGAGTATAATCCAAATGGCACCGCTGACGCTCTCAGCGAGGACAGCGAAAGTGGCGAAGAAGAAGTGGAGCCAAGTGAAAACTCATCCGAAGAGGATTCACCAGTATCAAAGAAACGACAACGTCAAAAAACCAATAAAAACAACAACAACAATGAGCCGGCAAGTAAAAAGTCGAAACCAAATGAACCAGTGTTGGCTACAGGCGGCAACTTAATGGAGAAGCTGCAGCAGTTGCAAAGTAATGCCAAAACAGATGCTTCCTACGATGACATAGAGACTACTGACTCAAATTTCGACGAGCCAGTTGTTTGGCCGCATCAGAAGCTGGAGTTCCTGCAGCCTGATAAAATTAAGGACAAAGCGGGCCGTCGACCAGATCACGCCGACTACGATAAGAGCACCCTGTATGTGCCCGAAAAGTTCCTCAATTCACTGTCGCCGGGTGTGCGCCAGTGGTGGGTGCTTAAATCGGACAACTATGATTGTGTGCTATTCTTCAAGGTGGGCAAATTCTATGAGTTATACCATGGGGATGCGGATGTAGGAGTCAACGAGCTGGGCTTCACCTACATGAAGGGCGAGTTCGCGCATTCTGGCTTCCCAGAAATCTCATTCGATAAGATGTCATCCATACTAATAGGCAGAGGTTATAAGGTTAATAAATGTGAAGTCATTTTTGAAGATATATTATTTTATATTCTATTTACCTGTAGGTGGCTCGCGTAGAACAAACTGAAACGCCAGACATGATGACGGAACGCTGCAAGCGCATAAAAGCCACCAAATTTGATAAGGTTGTGAAACGTGAGATCTGCCAGATTACGGATCGTGGCACTCAAGTATTTGGATCTCAGTGTGCCATTGCACCCAATCATCAGCCCAACTATATGCTGGCTTTGGTGGAGCAGGATTACGGCAGCAGCAGCAAATATGGCATCTGTTTCATAGACACGTCCATTGGTGACTTTCACCTGGGCGAATTTGACGATGACAAGAGCTGCTCCCGTCTACTAACACTCATTTCCCATCATATGCCTGCCTTAGTGAGTCCAATTAATCTCTTTTCATTAGAGTTTAAGTTTATCTATGATTCTTCTACTAGCTACTGCATGAAAAGGCGGCACTTAGCACACGCACCCAGCAAATCCTGCGCACTATGCTTGGCGGTATACTCAAGGAACAGTTGCCCAGCTCCGGGGCGCAATTGTGCAATGCTGAGAAGACATTAAAGCTGCTAGCGGAGCGCTACTTTGCTGGCAATGCGGGCGAGGACAACTGGCCGCTGGTGCTGCGCTGCATGCAGGCGGATACGGATCATTTGGGTCTAACACCTGCCGATGGTTACAAGCTGGCACTCAAAGCATTGGGTCAGTGCATACACTACATTGCCAAGTGTAAGCTGGAGCCCAAAGTGTTGCCCATGGCGCGTTATCAAATGTATGTGCCACCTGATCAGCTGGACGCAGAGAATGTAAAGGCACCGCAGACCTCTACTTTGCGACGTTCCCATATGGTATTGGATGCCACAACGTTGTCTAATTTACGTATTATTGGCGAGGAGCATTCGTTGTTGGCCACATTGGATCATTGCTGCACCAAATTCGGCAAACGTCTCCTGCATCACTGGCTCTGCGCCCCGAGCTGTGATTTGTCCGTGCTCCAAGAACGCCAGCAGGCCATTGGTGAGCTGCTGCGACGTTCGGAAAACCTGCAAGAATTGCGTGCATTGCTGGCGCCTATGCCAGACTTTGAACGTCATTTGGCCCAAATACATTTGTTTGGCAACAAACGTGTCGCCCACGGATCTGAGCATCCGGACTCGCGTGCCATCCTGTTTGAGGAGAAACTCTATAACAAGCAGAAGCTACGCAGTTTCATGGCCATTCTCAAGGGTTTTGAGACGCTAATGAAGCTACCTGCTATGTTTGAAGATGCTGAAACCGAGCTACTCCGTCGCCTAACTCAATTCTCGACGAATGGCGGCTGCTTTCCTGATCTTACCAAGCAGTTAAAGTTCTTCGAGACGGCCTTTGATCATGAAGCAGCGGGCAAAACAGGCGTGGTCGCACCTCAGCCGGGCTTGGATGCGGACTATGATGAAGCGCAGCAACGCATTGTTGATATTGAGGAGCGCCTGAAGAAGTATTTAATTGAACAGGAGCGTCATTTTGGATGCCGTGTTATCTACTTTGGCAGCGATAAGAAACGCTATCAACTGGAGGTGCCCGAAACGCACGCACACAAGGCCAACAAAACGTATGCGCTTGAGGGTCAGACAAAGGGTAAGAAGCCCGCTCGTCGCTACACTACGCCAGAGACGAAGGCGTTGCTTAAGGATATGCAACACGCGGAGGATGCACGTAGCAACGTAACCAAAGATTTGGCCCGTCGTCTTTTTGAGAAGTTCTCCAATCACTATGAGCAGTGGAAGCAGTGCATCGACTGTGTATCAACGCTGGACGTATTGGCTGGACTGGCTGAGTATGCACGCCAACAGTTGGTCATCTGTGTGCCAGAGCTGGTTGCGGCTGAAGACCAGCCATTCATTGAACTGGAAGAGGGCTATCATCCGTGCGTGAATGCATCCACGTACATACCCAATGGCCTGGAACTGGGCACAGCAGCAGAGGCTCCACTGTCGCTGCTAACAGGCCCTAATATGGGTGGCAAGAGTACGCTAATGCGTGAGCTGGGTCTGCTGGTCATAATGGCACAAATCGTAAGTAAGAGCCGGCATTTTTATATTGATAATAATATCGTTTGCTTTTCCAATTCAAGGGTGCTCATATTCCGGCTGCCAGTTGTCGCCTATCGCTGGTCGATCGCATCTTTACGCGTTTGGGTGCACAAGACGATATTCTGGCCGGGCACAGCACGTTTCTGGTGGAGCTAAATGAAACCTCACTAATATTGAAGCATGCTACGGCCCATTCATTGGTGCTGCTGGATGAATTGGGTCGGGGCACAGCTACCTATGATGGCACTGCCATTGCTGCCTCTGTGGTCAACTTTCTGGCGAATCTCAAGTGTCGCACACTCTTCTCCACACACTATCACAATCTAATTGATTTCTTTCACATGGATAAGCGCATCACATTGGGTCACATGGCATGCATGGTGGAGAATGAGGATAATGCGGATCCAACACAGGAAACGGTTACATTCCTATACAAATACACAGCTGGCGCCTGCCCCAAATCGTATGGCTTCAATGCAGCCAAATTGGCTGGCATGCCACAGGGCATCATCAAGCGTGCCTACGAGGTGAGTACAATACAATAGTTTAAACAATTGCGAATTACTAACGACAACAATCAATCACCAACAGCTTTCCAAGAAAGTGGAGGCCATCGCTCTGCAGCGTAAAATAACATCAAAAATTGTGGCAGCTTCCGATGTGGCAGCAGCTGAAAAGCAAAAGAAGTTGCATAACCTGAAGGAATTGTTGCAACAGCTGAAACTGTGTCACGTTTAAGCAGGCAACAACAATTGGGCATACCCCACACGAGGCTAAAGAAACAAAGAGTAAACAATTATACCTCGCGTTGCTTTATAAATATTTAATTGTTTGTACAACTTGAGTTTCGTTTCTCCGAGTGTACTTAATTCATTTAATTGTGTTTTTTTTTTGTAGTTTAAGAATTTCATGTATACGCTGCTTAAATGATGCCATTGAATAATATACAGTATTAACATTACACGCCATAATTGTTGTATATTTGTTGCCATTGTTTTTTTTTTTTTTTTGTATCACAGTAAAAATTAAAAATTAATCAAATTCACAATCAAAATACACACATACATTGATGATATTATTAAATATGCTTACTAATTCTATGCTATTCAATAAATATTGCTAATTATATTGTAAAAATGCACACACACAGTTTAATTATATAATTTCATAACTAAAATTAACCATTATACACAATGCGACTTTAAAAATCATAGAACTAGAACCTATAGCTAAACATAAATGCGATAATAATTTAGAATATTGTATAGAGTAAAGGTAAACTCTAAACTTTAGCTATTATAACATAATGTTTGAAACTGTTTAATTAACTTAATCTGAAAAACTAACTCATTTTCTATTGTGCAGGGCAAATAAGCGGGATCTACAGTATTTATCTATGAAACCAGCACGAATTATACTTCTATGCCCATGGAACACTATAACTTTACACTATAGTTTGTTTATCAAATGTACAAATATGATTGTATAAACTTAATGTCAAAGATAAATAATTATCGGAAAAGTAGCAATATAGGATTGTTGTTGCTGCTGCAGATCTTCAGATCGTCAGGTCTTTCAGCGAACAGATTTAAATCTCAGTCAAAGCGGAATATTACGCTAAGAGAGACTTTGTGCGTTTATAGCTACAATATATAGTATTTGTATATGCATATATGATATAGTGTGCGCCCAACAATATATGTGGCATGAACTGGAAAAGCGAAGCTGTCTTTTGGAACATAGGACTAAACTAAAACCTATCAAAGCAGCTCAATTTAAAACTGTTGTACAAAACGTATACAAAAACATGTACAATAATTAAGCACTCACTATAATTTATACTATAAGCTATATGTATACGCATAGATGTGTATATCATACTGCCATTGAACATAGTATATTGTATTTATGTGTGTGTGTGTGTGTGTTTTGTGTATGATCGTATTCTAAATTGGACTTGCGTTTTAAATAACTTAATACATATGTATACATATATTATAATTTGTATAACTAGACTAAGTACTCTTAAATACGCTTTCATGTTTGGTTTTTTGGTATTGTATATGTTACAATGATCTTCTTGGGATCTTTAGTCTATATAGGCTAGTTTCATTGCGCTTTTGTCTCTTTGTCTTTGTTGTTGCTGTTGTTGTTGTTGTTGTTTCCATGATCATAATAAGCTGGAAGGAACATTAGTATCATGCACCCCGTTTTATTTATGTTATAGGGTTTGCGCTGTGTTGATCGTTTGATTATTAATGCTGCTCCTATGCTATAGCTATACTAAATTTAAATTAGTATTACTATAACTATTACTACATAATATGTTAGAAGCGATTGGTTTCTATTTCTTTTGCCACTTAGCACTAGCTAGAAAACATTTAGATTAACCTTCACAAACGAAGCGAATTTTTGAATATAAATTAAAATTGTATGTGAACCAATATTAATTTACATGTAGCCATACATTACAATATTGGAGTTTTTTTGGTTTTTTTTTTGTTTTTGTTTTTGTTTTTTTTTTTTTGTTTTTTTTTGATTATGTTGTGACGCCAGCGCCGTCTAATACTATTATCTGTACCATAGCCACATTTCAATCGTCGCTAATCACATCCTTGCGCGCCTGGAAATTTCGCCAAGATCCCGACGTACAGACGCCTACGCCACGCCACCAATCATTCACATCGGTATACCAGATCGACTTACGCAATCGTTCCTCATTGTGCAGCGTCGAGCATACCCGGCACCAGTAGTACGTATTGATAAACTCACCAGTTCCCTTCCACTTGAAGTACGAATTGTAGAGCTCATCGTCCTTATCGAGTAGGTGCAGATACTCGGCCAATTCTTTGGGCGAGGCAAACTCATCGACATGGATGTAGGAACGACGTGGTGCACTCACCTCATAGTCTTCGGGTCGGGCGCCCATTACAATGGGCAATACCTTGCGATTCAATGCATTCACAAAAAACTTCTCTGTTATGTAATCCCTGCAATTGGAATTCTCAAATGCCAGATAAAATTTGTAATCATTGTCGAGTATATCGAAGCATTTGTCCGCCGTGCTGCGAGGGCATTTGAAATTGCCGCAGGCACCATAAATGTCCACCTAATGACCATATAAAGAATAGTTTCATTAGAACGAGCATTGATGGAAAGTCCAAAGTAATTACATCTATGTATTTCTGTAGTTCACGTGCGTATTGAAGTCGTCCGTTGCGTGCACCACAGTTGGATACAAACCAGGCAACCTTCTTTGTCTTATTCAGTGCATAGTTATGATCCTGTTCCATTTGCTGCACCTTTGTATCGTAGTACTGCCACTTCTCGTAGGGCGTCATTATAGTGCTGTCCCGTCTGAAAGGGGCAGAGACGTACATTACTCATTTAATAAACGATGGTAGCTTCAAGAGCATGAAAGAAAGCTTAATTAATGGTATGGATTATTCATGTAAAACTCACCTGTAGGTGGCCGTCCAGTTGATAGCATCGGGAACTTTAACATTTTGCGTGTGATATGGACACTCCAAGTAATACATCATTGTGACCTGCTTCTGATTATTGGGACGCCGTATACCCGTGGGTATATAGTTATCCTTGTATAGTATCATGTCGGCCACACTGGCCAGATCTCGATTGGCAGTCAGTTCGCAGGTATCCACGGGGCACTTGGAACGAAGAAACACCTCACGACCCTTTTTGACATTCCAAGGGCCCAATCCATTGTAGAGCAGGATGGTTTTCAGCTTGCCACTCGCCTTGATCTGTTCGTAATTGTGTGGCACATACATTAACTGATTCACGACACGATCGTTGTAGGGATCCTGATTGGGAAACAGTATGGGTGCATGTAATTTGCGCGCCTTGCGATTACTGAATGTCTTCGCCGGCTTCGGATAGTATTCGCCATTGCGGAAGAACCAAGGTTTAGCCGTAGCTGATGGCTCTGATCGTTTAGACGCCACAGTTTCAGCCTCCTCCACCTCGAGCAGCTCCTGCTCCGACTGCGGTGCAGATGAAACAGGCGGTGCTGATTCATATACTGATGTTGTTTCAACAACATTCGAACCCTTCAATTCTTTCGGTTCGTCAAATATATCGTTTTGCTGTCGCGATTGTGACTGTTGCTGCTGTTGTTGAGTACTGGCAGAGAAGGGTCGATTTATTTTCGTCTTCCATATCTCATACTCTCTGTCAACATTGAAAGGTGTTCGATAAGCGTACATTGAGTTAATAAATAAAGGTGTTACTACTCACTTGAGATTGAAACCGAATATTAGCAACAGCGCACAAATTAATGTAAAGTAGAAATATTTTTTTAATGAGATTTTTGGCCGTCGCATTCTGTACTCTAATAATCTCTCCGCCTCTCTCTCTCTCGCTATCGCTACGTCTCTTTCTTTCTGTCTCACATACACACTATCACTCTCTCCCTTTTGGACTCTCTTAGTCTCGCTATTTCTCTTTCCGAGCGGTCAGAGTTCCTAATCCCTAGCTGAATGGCTCAGCAAGTGGTACAGCTGTATTCGCTCATTTTACTGTAAAATATAAAATACATCATTTTTATAATAATAATGGATCATATAGAGAGCATTTATATAGATTATGGTGATAAATATACACATATGTATGAACAATCACGTCAACACGACTAATTACTCAACAACCAGAATTATTTACTTATGCGTCTGTTTCACACTCTTCCCAATGGAATATGGAATGTGGTTTAAGTATCAAATGATAATTTTTGCCAGCAATAGGGAATTTGAAGCCTATTATTTCTAGTTGATGTCCCTTCCCAAGACCACAGTCTTTTAAATTAGAAATATTCCGAGTAACAGATATTTCATAAACAATCATATAACTATTAGACATATAAATTGATATAATGAATATATGCATATAGATACAAATTCGAATTCGATACATATATATGTACATTATTGCAGACCTACATACCTTTTTCTGATCTGTTAAATCCTATCGAATTTGGATGGTATTCCTGATGAATAAAAAAAAAACGTTCTACAGGGTGCGCCATGTATAGTCTATACATCATTCAAAATTTTAATATATATACTAAAACAAATTGAAAACAATTAAGCGCACATATGGCAAATATATAAATAAATTATTAAGCATTCGTGAATATCGTAACGATTCGCAAGCGTATATAACGTTCCCATTTTAAATTATGCGAACACTCCTACCATTTGGTGTGAGCTCCAGTAAACTTAAATGAATTTGGTTTGGATGGAGTTCTGGTCTGGTTGCGAACAAATTAAAAACTGAAATATTTAGCTCTATAACGAAATTGAAAGTTAAAACATATTGTTCGTAATCATTGTCGTTGTCGTTGTGTTGTAGCGCCAACACTTGAATAATATCACTAATGTTCGAGTTCACTTTTTGTTCTTGTTAATATTGTGTCATCTTATCTACACACAAAATTATCATTCATTTTAAAACGCAAAAAGGGTTGAGGGGCGTTTCTACAAAATTGTCACGATGCAAGATGTTGGTGGTGTTTAATATTCTTACAATTGTTTGGAATGAAACCAAAAATGATGAGAAAAAGCTGAAAAAACACAACGAGCACGTAGCACTCTTTTGATATTTACCAACAAGAATAAATGCCATCAGTTTCAGTTATTATAGAGCGATTAGAAAAACTAGTTAGCTTTTAATTAATATGCCAATAGTTAGATTCAGATTGTATTATCTTAAATGAAAATTATATTCAGCAAATGAAACCGACTGAAAATAACGTTCCGGTATCGGTTTTGATCTTTGATAGATTAAAATATCGGTTCTGGTTGCGACTTCGATTTTCATTTATTGATTATATCATGGTGCTCTAATATATATATTATTTTTATCCGCTTATGTAGTCTTTATATTTGAAAGAGACGTCTTAGATAGACCGTATCGCACTGTTATACTTAAATATATTAAAAGTAGACTCTAACAAAAGTTCTACGTCTTAAGTTATTCCACATCGATCTGTCAACAAATTCATTTCATTTCACGCTTTTTATATATTTTTTCCGCAATTTAGCTGCCCACATTTAAACAGTTGTTTGATTGTAGTTTTGTTTGTTCGGGTTGTTATTGTTGTTGTTTTTGATGTTGTTGTTGTTGACGCTGAAGTTTGAGCTGCCTGCAGGAAATGTGCCAAATAAAACAATGGGGCGTATGCGCAATCTAAGCCATGTTGCACAGTTAAGCCAAAACAGGCAACATCTAAAGTAGCTCTATGAGAGCTACCCCACAGGCATCTAATTACAATTGAGTACGCCCCTCCTCTCTCTGCATCTTTATCTCTATGTCTATCTCCCTTGCTCTATGTCCGGCTAAAGATAGCTTAGCAGGCACCCCTGTAGGCAAAACAAAGGCTCTGAACTACTACTCATCAGAGGAACTACACAAGCCGCCGACAAGAGAACCACTAGAATCCATCAAGCTGTCCATTCATTCATTCAGGCAACTAACCAGTCAACCAGCCATCTATCATATGTCATTTATGGCACTATTTTCCATATTCTTTTGAGGTTTTCCCTATGCTCCAGGCTGTGGTTTGCTGCAACTACCCATAAATTGGGGTTGCCTGGCTCTGGTGGTTGCACCACAGACCAGGGGGTTGCTGGGAGTGCGCTTAATGAAAACCGCACTACTTTAAGTTAGGTTATACAGAGGAAAATAGTGGTATAGTATATATATATAGTATATATATTATATTATTATTTTCCCCTTGGTATATTTTGGTTTAATTATTTGTACATCCTACTATTGAATCGAATGTTATGAATTTTACTGAATGTTATGTGAATATGTTTTGTATAGTGTATAGCAATTGTATTGCATTATTTTTCGCTCAGTGCATAAAGAGGTAGACATCGCGAAGGCCCACTTAAGCTGTCCTCTTTCGTATTGGTTTTGACAGGCCAAACACTGGCTATCTAGGATAGGACAAGTATAGTACATAGTACCGGGAATCAAGAGCCAGGCAATAGCAAAAGCAAAAGCCACAGCGATAGCAGTCGGAGGACATGAGACAGACCTCTGGGTCTTTCTTTATCCAGCTCAACTGTCATAAAAAATGTAGTTATAGCCATTCATTCGTGTTGCAAAAGTAGGACTTTGGTGTTCCATGTGCATACAAAGTGATGCATACACAACCACTCATACTCACACTCCCATTCACATTCACACTCACACTGACACACACACACACACACACACACACACATATAGAGAGAAAGTCTTTAGTGTTGCGTGATTGTGTAACATATTGAGTATTCCTTGGTTATTCCCTAGTTTCATCAATGTAAGCTAAGAAACTAAAACATTTCTTTTGAATATTTGACAAACAAACCCCGATTTCAATATGGTATTTTCTCCTTCGTAGTTTTTTTATGCATTCTCTACATATATATGTTATATACTCAACGTTTACTTATGTATAACTGATAAGTATCGTTTACCCATTCATCATTTCGAATGGCTGATAACGATTTGTAGAAATCCCAATATGGCAATTATAGCTCATGTTATATACAATCTAATCAGGAATACTTTACTTGGTACTTGTAATTAACTTCAGATTTCCATTATATAGAATCTGAAGAAGGTTACAATCTTAGTGGAACTGAGGGAGCAGTGTTACTACTCCAAATTATACAGACTTGAGTAATTAACTTATCTGAAGCCTAAAATAGAACTCTACCTAATGGAATGGTATAATCATTGTTGTGAGCTATACCCTACGATTTTACGTTGATTCCGAACTGTGCTGTATATAAGACTTCTACGAACTTTTGGTCGTGCCAAAGTGTATTTTCTATATATGGCATTTAGTTATGGGTCCCCTCTTCTTAATTTATTTACCAAGTAGAAAAACACTAGTTAGCAACGCCTACACATACACGCACACCTCAGTCGAGTTGCTTCCGTGCTCTGATACTTGTATATATATTTATATATTTAGTTGTAGTGCTGTGGCCTATTGTCATGGCACTTGATCCTATGCATTTAGTGTGTCAATGTGCCTATATGACTATAGAAGGACAGCTCTTCACTTGCATGCATTGTTTTCATAAATATTCTAGAGGGGCTCGGTTCTTGTGGGATTCAGAAGGGGCAGAGGGTACAGGGTATAGGGTATAGGGTATAGGGTATAGGGTGTAGGCTATAGGGCGAAGCGTATGAGGTATAGGGAATAGGATGTACGGTAGAGGGTGTAGG
>JBANCZ010004066.1:2500-11040 GCA_037040025.1 Sphaerogastrella javana | reverse complement strand
GTTCCACCATGCGTAAGCGCGGCATCAACTATGAGTATAATCCCTACATGATGCCAGCCAGCGATTTTTTGGCGATTTTGGCGATTCTGGCGGTTTTTCGGCGATTCTGCCGGTTTTTCGGTGATTCTGGCGGTTTTTCGGCGGTTTTTTGCGGTTTTTTGGCGATTCTGGCGGTTTTTCGGCGATTCTGGCGGGAGGGCACTGATTTATTAGAAAAAAATCGATTATTCGATTTTACTCGACGTTTCTGAATTAGCGGCCTCCGGACAGGCGGACACGGCTCGTCCCCCTGATGGTGGAAATATGTACTTTGGGGGCCTGTCACGCCTCCATCGGCTTGTTTTGTAATTTTTTTTTAAAATAATAGCTCGTCTATGACAACAGCGAGTACTGCAATGCCCAACTCCCAGGAGGCTAAGGAGGAGGAATCCCAGAGACCTCATCCTTCGGTCGCCTGTGGCAAGCTAAACGCTAAGGCTAGCCGGAGCGCCCGATTGCGGGCTGAATGAACAGCAGCGAAGGTCACTAAGGGGTTCCTGGTATTCCCCGTATGCCTTAATAAAGTATACAAAAAAAAAACTTACCTTGAGCAATGTGAGTATCTTTTGTGACAGATCATAATCGAAATTGGAATATTTAGAGCCGCTCATATCGTAGATGAACACCAGGCCAGCACGCTGAGTTTCGGTATCCTGTAATGCGCAATCCAGCTGGTACACAATACCCTGTAATGTTGTTGTATGCGACGCACTCAATGGACTATGTCGATTGGCCGTAAAGAGCGCAATGGCAGCACCGCTCGATGTGCGTGCCGGCTAAAAGGGAAAAGAAAATCAAATTAATCAAATCAGTTCAATTAGATATTGTGTTAAATTGTGTTAATTTTGCATACATACCAGTATGGTGAATTTGCCGGTTTGCAATTCGGATCGCAATGGCTCCACATCGGCATCAATATTATATAGATATTCCCTTTGGCGTATCTGCTCATGCTGCTCATAAAGCGACACAGCACGGGGTATATCAAATTTACGCGCATACAGAAACTTAACAGCTGTCGTATGCGATATGTGACGTCTGATTGGCAAAGCTGATGCTGATGCTGATGCTGATAATGTTGCTGCTCCGCCAGATGTGGATAATGATGTGCCTGATGTTGATAATGATGTTCCAGGTGCTGGTGCTGCTGCTGGTGTCTGTGATTCTTGAGCAAATGCTGTTGCAGTTCCAGTTGCCGTTCCTGTAACTGTTGTGTTGTTGCTGTTACTGTTACTGTTACTGTTGCTGTTGGTGTTGCTGTTGTTGGTTGTGGAATTGATGGTGATGTGGAAATTGGAGTTGCCGGCGTTGTTGCTTGTGGAGGTTGCGGCAGCTGTGCTGTAGTTAGCACCAAAATTATTACAGAGATCTATAAATTGTTTGACAGCCTGCGAATATAAACATCAAATCATAGATATTATTAAATATGTATATTATCTAATATGGTAGCATCGATAACGATAACAACTGTCTATCAAAATAAACGATTCTTGTGGTTTTCAACATAATAAAGCATTAAAATTAATGCCAAAATCGATAAATAAGACAGACAATCACACACAAAACATTGCCAGGCACAAATCGATTGCATATAATCGATAGTCGATAGTATAAGATAACCTTAACATAACCATAACAAAACATAGCTGTAATACAACCACAACATAACCATTACATTGCCAAAACACAGCCATGACATAACTTTAACATAGCATAATCATAACATAGCTTTAACATTGTCGTAACATAGCTTTAACAGCGGATTGGCCTCTATGAGATGATGAGAGTTAAGTTGTGGCTTTGATAGATAATATATGATTGATTGTATTAACGAACTGTAATTACTATGTACATCGTATTGTATTATGATTAAATGTGATGTGATCTGTTGTAGGAGCTGTTAAGCATCTTTATACTATATACTACAATATAATTATAATGATTGAGATGCTGATTTGTTTGATGCGTCTACTTTCACGTCATCTACGGCGAATTTACGCAATTATTTGCAATTAATAATCAAAATAATTGGCGTATATGAGTGAATCGTTACTAAAATACACAAGCAGATTAATAGATTATATTAGAAATCGCGATAGGCAACGACTTATTGATACGGAATGATGAGGGGAAGTAAATTGCTATAACCTTGGGGCTAAAAAATTGAATCAGAAGCAGGTCAATAACACTAGAAATTGGGGCTCTTAGGCATTGTTTAAACAACCCATTCGACTTTACTATCTCAATCAATTCATTCTATACATATTGAATATAAAAATAGTGCTGATTTACCAAAGACAAAGAGTTTCATATAGTGGGCGATAATAAAGTTTCATTATGTTTGGCAAATTTCTTGATAAATGGCAATAACGTAGATACCCAGACATAATATCAAATGCAAAATGAATGAATGAATCGACACAATCTGAACAAGCCAATAGCGATAAGCCCCTACTGTTAAATACTATATCTAAATGTTTCACAGAAATGCCACACAACTCTGAATGAACAGCCCGCTCTAATTAGGTTTTCTTAAAAATTCTCGCAAAATTAAACCCAACAAATATACAGACAAACGAGTACACACATATAGTATATATAATAGTTTTCCACGAATCCATTAGTTGCACACTGAAATTTTAATAGACAAACACACGTGCAAAATGAATTCAAGTTTTCCTTCCGACTTTTCCATTGGCAACTGCAATGAAATTTCTAAGAATTCTCTTGTATTCAATTCAATTCGGTTAAAGGTTCTTTAAAAGCATATTGCATTTCATTATAATGGTCATGGCAAAGGTCCGACATAAAGAACGAAAGAGTAGGAAGTTCATACAAAGAAAGTTTCCAATGAATTGCTACCATGGAAACTATAAGATATAGAACACTGATTTTGAACCAATTTGTGGTTCAATGCAAATTGCACAAGTTTGTACAGAGAAGAGTTTCAGTGGAATTTCAATGGAATTTATTTACAGAAATAAATGATATCAAATGTTTAGAAGTCCATACATATCATCTTGAAATTTAAATTTTAAAGTCTAACATACATAAATATCAAATTTAGTTTATGTTTATAATGAGTTAATATAATCATCATTTGTATGTCTAAGCATTTTTCAAAATTCTCTTTAAATAAAATTAACTCGAAGCATATCTTTTTTAGTTTTCGACTTATTCATTATATAGGAATTTCATTGCAATTGTAATACTAATGCATATGAATCGCATTTTATATATGTCAAAGATATTTTCAGTGTATTTTATACGAATTGGACTCTTCCATACTTCCACTTCCACACCAATTCCTATACACATTCCAATGCTTATGGCATTTCCATTCGCATTCCCATTCCATATTCTCATACCGTATGGCATTTCTATATCCATTCATCACTTCTGCGTTCATTTCAATTCAATTCATTCATACAGTCATTCATTCATTCATTCATTCATTCATTCATTTATTTATTCATTTATTTAGCGATCGTTAATTAGATACTTGACATGCGCCACACGATAAATGCCTACGATCAAATTCGATCCATTCAGTTTATTTTTTGGTGCTTGAAGAGCTCTATGTACTTAGCCTAGAGGCGTGGCAACACCCACCTGTTCGCGGTTGCGACGTCGCTGATATAGATGCACCATTTTACACACACAAACAAAAAAAATAAATAAACTTGAAGATGGATATAACAAAATATAATAAATAAAAAAATATATATCAATATATAAATGTTTATCTTTATATATGATATATATTTCATATATCTATTTACTATATTTTTTTTTATTTCTTATTTTTATATAGTATTTTTTTAGTATACTTTATAGAACTATAAAAATATGTTTATGAGTTTAGTATATTTTTTAAATATCTTATATATAATATATGTCTATGCACATATTTTGCTATTCCGGAACTAAAAATTCGCGACACGACGCTTTCAATGTTTCTTTCATTACTGAAACGGACAAAAGCACAACCCACAACGCAACGACGGACGACGGACGACGGACGACGGACGACGGACGACGTATGACGCTTTGCCGCTGCCAGCGTATAAAACAATGCAGCGTTCAATAATCACAACGACAACAACAACAATACAATGGCAGCTGCTGATAGCAAGCTCTGCTCATGTTGACGTCGCTGCCCTGATGACTAGCTACAGCTGTCGCTGCTGCTGCTGCTGTCGCAGTCGCCGTCGCAGTCGACGTCGCAGTCGTTGCCTATAAGCTTTGCGTAGACGCCATGTTAACGAACTTTATTGAACTGGATTGCATTTGACGCTGAGAACAAAAGCTCAAATGAGTGATCGACAGAGCGCAGATAGAAAGAGCGCATTAATGACAGTGAGTGAGCGAGCGAGAAAGAGAGGGACAGCAGAAACAAAAAGAGAGAACAACGATAGCAAACGATAACAACGCATGCGCCGCTGTCGCTGTCGCAATCGCAGTCGCAGTCGCAGTCGCAGTCGCAGTCGCAGTTGGTAGAGCAGTCACTGTTACCGGCCCTAGCACACTGACAAGAATCTGACTCATCGCTTTGGCCTGTCCATATGTCACAGTTGACGCTGCTAACGTCGACGACGCCGGCGCAGGCGCAGACGCTGTGTCAATGCTGACGCCGCAGTCGACGCACAGGAGTTTTAATGATATTTCGTGCTGTCATCCGTTCGCGCACAGTTACAAGCTGCAGTTTATACACTGAGCGAAAAGCCTATAAAAAAAATAGCTAGATATTCTAGGCTTCTCAATAGGACTTTTCTTATTTTTCTCGAGCGTTTCTTATTGTATTTTATATTAATTTTTTAATTATTAATATATTTTATTATGTATACTGTTATTATATTATATTGAAATTATACATATATACTGGTATTATAATATATTTTTATTATGTATATGATTAATTTATTATTATTTATTTTCGAAGTGTTTTATTTTTAATAGTTCATTTAGTCAAAATTTGTATTTTTCATTTATTTGTTATTAAAAAACGGATTTATTTTCATTTTATTCTATTCTCAAAGCTATGTAATTTATTAAGTATTTAAGATTTATGTTAATTTTTTAAGAGTGTGATAAATTTTTTTTATATACATATTGGAACTATTTCAACATTTTTTGTAAATTTTTTGGTATTGTTTTTATAAACTGTGCTGCATTTCCTATGAGACACGACCTTTTAGATAGGTTTCTTATTTATTCTGTTTACGTGAGCATATCTATCTAAGCTGGTTCTTATTCGGAACACCCTATAGACAGATCCAAAGAAGAACAGAATTATACACGTACAAACTACGATAAGCAACATAAAAACAAAAGCCATAATAAAGCGAACAAGAAATGCATCAATAAATAAAAAATGAGCTTAAAGTTGAAGCACAAATTTTCTTGCAGTGCAGAAAGAGATGCGCGCACAGCTGTGAGGAGACGATAATTTTAACTCTCCACAAACTGTGTGTGGATGTAGATGTTGAAGAGTGCGTCACCTTTTTTTTGCGGTTGCCCCGCTGCTTCCACGAAATGCTTATAATCGACACAGAACAGTCTCGACTGACCATTAACATGTGAGTTTAGAGGTAAAGTCTCAGATACATCGATGACATGCATCCAAATACTGGAAAGCCTTTAATTTATTTGTGTTTCTAATAGAGAACAACTATATAAAAAGGTACATAGTATTATGACGAGAGTCGAGCGCTACGTAAACCTTAATAAGTAATACACTGCAATAAATTTACAAGCATTTGTTGTAGATTATATAATCATAATTCATTATGTTATGTTCAAAGTTAAGTCTTCTGGTAATATTATATAATAGTCCTAGGCCAGTACCAAGAAACAAGCTCAACTTTAAATGACTTCAAATCTTGCTATAAACATGTAATTCCCGGTTTTAGCCAGTTTAAACGTGGTGAGGCCCTAGTCAGTATTTCCCCTTAACTTTCCTCAAAACGTGAAGATTAACAAAAGACAGCGGGAGAGTGGAAGAGAGAGAGAAACACAGAAAACCTAATTTATCTTAGATCAGAAACATTATTCATGCTGTGTACAAAAGAAGTCATAGTCAATTTCATGTAAATGGTATGCAAAAATTGTTTCTGATTAACTCAATGACGTCACGACAATACCCTAACTTTAGCCTAGATGTGGGTGTGCATGAGCATCTATGTGGGTGTGTGTGTGTGTGCGTGTGAGTGATTACCAGGTCAACTTAAATGCATGACTGTATCTAATTTTAGCTATAATTTTTGTTTCATCGGGGGTGTGATTTCTGTTGTTGTTATTGTTACTGTTGCTATGAGGGCTTTCACTTTTTGGAAGTCCTAAGTTACAACATAACGCTTATCAGTAACATAAACATGCCGAACATGAAGATAAAGCAAATCTTTGCTCTATCTATAAAACCCATCAAATAATTCAATCATATATGTGTGGAATTGCGAGTTATTCTATAAAAATTCCTATAAAATTATAATCTTAAGTTTTTAATATAATTTCATTAATGAAGAATTTCAAAAGAGTGATAAATATTTTATAAAATTAAAAGTGTTTACGCTTAAATAAAAAATAAATAAATTGTGCAATATATGGGATCGAAATATTATTGAAAGTAAAACAACATTTGTGTATGATTTTGTTGCAATACATTTGTTGCATTACATAAGTTTTTAGTTTATAGAGTATTACGCAATCGACTTACTTCAATTTAATACATGGAAGAGTTTATTGAAGAGTACATAGTAGAGTCTAGCATATTTTCTTGTGCCATTTAAGTTTATTTTCTAACAATTTTTGTTGCTTATTTTATAAACAAATAAAGGAAGTGAAAAGTCGCCGACGCCAACAAACAAACAAACAAACAAACAGCATGCCTCTCATCAACCTGGCCATAACCATACAATTCTTGGTATGTGGCAATTCCAACATGGAGAGTAGGCAAATTGTTCAACAATTTATAGCAATGTAAACAAATTTGTATAAGAATTTGTTTGTTGGGCAAAGATTTGTTCGTGCACTTAATGTAGACATACAAATATGCATATATATATATATATGTATATGTAGATATGATGGATTTGTATATGTGTGTATATATAGATATGTATATGTGGAGCACTTCCGGTTCCGACATGTTCGAAACGCGAAACGCGTGCGCTGCCTTCTAAATTATTGGCCATTAGGCGGCGTTTGAGGCAAGTTAATAGAGCAACAAGTGAAAAGCTGCTCTGCTTCTTTTCTAGCCAACTATCATAACTGTGCATGCAAAGTAACAACAATAACAACAACAACCAACAACCAACAACTAACAACAACTAACAGCAACCAACAACTATATCAACTGGAAAGCAAGCAAGAACAAAGTTGAGGCGAAAGAAACATTCTAAAACTGTAAACCTACATGCTCGAATAACAATTAAAAAATAACAATAATAATCATAAAAATATTAATAACAAAAATAAAATAATAATAATTATAAAAACAATAATAATAAGTTTCAACGTGCTGAATGAAACAGATGCACATCACATTGAAAACTTTAGTGAATCTTAAATTTGGATTACCTAAAACTCTATGTATGTAAAGGATTGCAATCGGTTTTGATCGAACTGAACATTAAAATTGATATGATCTTATTATATTTTAGATATTCTATGCATTCATTATTCAAGTGATACACACGATCAAAAGAACCTGAAGCACATCTATATTCCTCATCAAATTCTGCAAATAAAAATTGGATCAATAAAGATTTGAAATTATATATAAATTACTTAAAATACATTTAGTATTTTAATATATCGACTCATGAAACAATGATGTCGGAAATTACAAACAGATCATGTAAGAAGAAATCGTGTTCATGCTATTTCTTGTTAATCAGGCGATATCGATGATCGATCATACGTTCCATTTATGAATAGTGACTAATCGAATGAATGTGATCGGTGTATTCAAACTCTAAGCGTGATCGACTGCACAATATGGTCACATTAACTTTTGATCATGAAATTGACGAAATAATCAACAATATATAAAAAAAACAACTCTTTCTCAATAATTATAAATTGCATCAGCATCGGCATCAGCATGAATACGATCTGTCGTCGCTTGTTATACCTATGCATGTTAATCATAATGCCGATAATAATAATAGCTTTATATTCATAATAATAATATTTATATAGCATTAAATATAAATGTAAACACGAACACAAATGTAAATATGCACAATTCAATCAAGGTGTTCAGTATATAATGTGTATCTCTATATGCATGTTAAACAATACAAATATCGAATGTTTCAACTTTACAACCGATTTCAATCAATATTGAACTTCAATGAGAAAGTTAGCTTATCTGACCTTATAGTATTTATAGTAAAGTTGATTGATTACAAGAAATCATGAGTATAAATAATCTTGGTTTATTAAAAACATCAATAAATAGGGTTGTCATCGAAACTTTAATATTCTAATCGTGGGTA
>JBANCZ010004065.1:0-11043 GCA_037040025.1 Sphaerogastrella javana | reverse complement strand
ATTTAAATGCATATACGATAGTGTTAGACAAAACAAAGTTAGTGTACATTCAAGTAGTTAATGTAGACTGTATTAAACTAAATCAAATTTAAACATGATAGTGCAATATCTGTTAAAGCAAAACATGAATGATTAGGAGCTGCATTAAATGTGAAACTAATTTTTTGTTTGGTATATTTGCTAAAGACTGTATATAGTATATAGATTACATACAGAAGGATTATTATTATTATCATACTTATTATATTAAATAATATTTATAAAACTTTTAGATTTTTACAGAATTATAAAGTTGATGCAGCATTATTGCCATCAATATAATAAATTATAGAAAATAAAATATATATATATTATTTTTAAGATTATTATAAGATTAAAATAATATAGGCTATATCATATAGCTATATAGAGTAGAATATAAGAAGCTTGATTAAATATTAAAAGGATATATAATGATTTATTAATATTTCTTCATTTATTTGTGGATTATGTTTTCTTCTTCTACAGCAACAATGTAGAATTATTGGAAACAAATATTCAAACATATTTATTCCCTAAAAAAAACATTGTAAATAGCTTCATATTTAATTCATTATTAAGATTAAATATTGAAAACTAACATTAAATTTATTGCTCTTTCATCAACTTTAAAAGAACAAACAAAAAGCAATTGCAAGAATTTGTCATTTATTATTCTGTTGACATTATGAAGTCATAGAACTTTGTTGAAATACATCAAAGTCAAAGCTTAAAATCAGCTTAAACTGCAACTAAAGGAAAGCAAACCATAACTAACTAAAAGTATATAATAAATACAAAAGCATATCAACAAAAAATTCCAACTTTAAGGTCTGGAACTAATGCAATAATATTTATAATAATAAAGCTAATAAATATTTATGTAAAAGTTGTAAATTAAATGTGAGCTATTCAAAATTGAATAGTAGCAAATATTTGCCACATTTTATGGCGTTTTAAATTAAAAATTGACTAAAAGTCAATCCATTTTACACGCATCAAGTGTGAGTGTGAGTGTGACTGTGAATGTGAGTGTGCGACGAGTCGTAAAAAAATCAATAAAAATGGCAAACCGGAGTATACTATACATATATATACAAAAATATGTGTCGAATGGCCTGAACAGAATAGGAAATGCTGCCGACTCTTTTGCCTTCACATAATGTAAACAATTTCAGTTATGCATGCCGCTTTGCACAGCGGCTATAAACCCCTCCTCTCCCCCGTTTTTAGACCTTTTAAGCCATGCTAGTTTTTCCCAACTATTTCAGGCTGCACTCACACAACATTCAGGCGCATATTCAATGGCAATTTGTGCAAATAGCCACAACAATTTGACTCAATGACTTTGTGGCAATGCCAGGCATACATAAAAAAAAGGGGAAAAAACTAAAGCTAACTTCACTTATGGTTGAGGAAACTTTTATTGATAAAATTAGGCTGTGTGGGCGTGGCGTGGCGGGGCGGGGCGGTACATATACACTGAACAAATGAAGTCACATTGCTGTTGGTCAATTTGTGAATGTTTGTTTTTGTGTTTGTGTACATTTGTGGCATGTGGCATGTGGCATGGGGCATGTGACACGTCTGTAAAGGATGTACTTGCGACACATATGTACACACACATATGTGTATGTGTGTGTGTGTATACATATAATTAAAACTGTGCCGGCTTTAATGCACTGTGTTTGCTCAAGTGCGTCTGCGGCGTTTTGTTTGCTCATAAACACATACAAATTCATACACTAATACACGCACATAAATTTAATTTGCCTGGAAGTAGGCTACACACACATACACTCACACTTGCACTCACACTCACTCTAACACTCACACACTCAGATTTGTAGCCGGGCAGCACTTAAACCAATTGAGAGCATGTCATCATCGCTGCGAAAAGAGGCCTCCTAACGAACTGAATGCTCAGGGCTTTTCTCCAGCTAAAGCGCCACTTATGCTTGAGAATTCTCAGAGACAGAGAGAGAAACACACAGTGTGAATGATAGAGAAACAGAGCAAGAGAGAGAGAGACTAAGAGAGAGAGAGACTTAGAGAGAGATGCATTAAGAGTGAGTATATTTAGTTATACTTGTGGTATACATATTGCCACTGAATGCGCTTATTTGGCTGCTATATATATACATATTTCAAGTATTATGAATACACTCATTCGACTAATTGTACTCGTCCAACGCCTAACGCCAAGATTTATGCAAATAAGACCCTTAATGATGACTGCCAATGGCTATGTATATGTAGATGTATATGCCGCTGACTGATTCATAATTATCCTTGAATAGTTGCTTGAATTGTAAATGCAAAAAGGGACGACTCGTTTGCCTTTGAGTGGGCCAACATAAAAACTGGGTCGTTCACACTCACACTCACACTCATTCTATATTCTTGTTCGATGTGCATTCGTTAAAGCTATTCATTCGACCTTGCCTGCATTTTGTGCACAATTTGATAAGCCGCAAAAGAAAACTGCCAGAGTGGCTGAATTTATATTGAAAACAAATATTTGTACATTATATACTGTAGTTATTCATATATAGAATATGTATACATATATATAGAATATTTATGCATATATATAGAATATGCTACATATATATTTATACATATATCAAGTGATTATATTCATATTACAAAACATTTAAGCATAAAGTTAAAGACAAATATTTTAGTACTACAAATCAAGTTAAGCTTGAATTAAATTAAACTTAGGTTAACCTTTAATAATCATATTCAACTATGACTTTTGGATTATAACTGTAAGTTAAAGTGAAATAAAAGCTAAGAAACTATGGGGGTGTTATATTAATATTCAAATAAAATTTGTAAGTTTCTTTTAGATAAATGATCAATATAGAAGGAAAAAATCAACATTAAAAGAACTATATAAAGCTTTCAAATTTACATATATATATACATATATATATATACACTATACACGTATGGTATAGCACATTTCATTGAAAATAACACCTCTTATAGGAAACCATATTAAATAGAACTTAGGCTGAACTTTAATAATCAAGTTCATACCCCAGCCATACTATATACGATGTATTGTTCATATAGTACAATGTAGCTATTTTATATAGAAGTTCAACTATGACCTTTGCTTCTGCTTTACAGAGAGTATAGTGTACAAACTATAAAGGCTGATTCCTAGCTTAGCTATACACTTTGCTATAAAGTAGACCAATTCAATTATATATTTTATGGCAGCCTGATTTAATACTTCACACATTTTGTGACAGACTTTAGATATTACCCTTGGCAAAAGTGCATAAAATTCCTTGATTTCTGTTGTGTAATAAAATCAGTACTGAGTGTAATAAAATTTTCACTTAAATACCAAAAGGGAAAGGTTATTTTTATGGCCAAGCCATAAATGATTAATATAAACATTAAGATAAGCCAGGGAATGGGTAATTTTAACAGAAATTTGTATGTTTATTGCATAATTGATAAGAGACGGAGATAGGTAGAAAGAGAAAAGAGACAGAGTGAAGGGGAAAGGGAAAGAGTGGAAGAGAGATAGAGATAGAGAGAGAGAGAGAAGAAAGAAGAACAAGAACTTTGCCAATTTGCTTAGTCAACATGGAACGTTGAAAACGAAATTAAATTATTCAAGTTAATAGTTAATACTATGGTTTATATTATACGAAAAAGAAAATGCACAAGAGAGACGTAACATTAAACGAAACGGATAATAACAATAAGTATTTTATTATGTGACTTAATTTGCTCAATGAAAATTAATATGCACATTCGACAACAGCCTCACATCACATCACAGGAGGTCCACATGGTTCGCTGACATGACAACAAATACTCCAAACACCCATACACACACACATACACACCCATACACCCATACACCCATACACCCATACACCCATACACCCAACCTCCCACACTCATTGCCCACCCACAAGTCAAAGAGAGGTTGGCAAAGTCATTCACTTCAATTTACGGCTGAGCAGCCATAAGAATGATAACAGAGAAGAAAACAAAAGAGAGAGAGACAGAAAAGGAGAAAAAGCGAGATGGAATGAAGAAACAGAGAAAGAAAGAGAGAGAGAGAGAACGAAAGAGAGTGGAGAACTTACACACATGACAAACAAACAACGTAAAGACAAGAACAAGAACAAGAACAAGAACCAGAACAAGACCACAGACACAGACAGAAACACAGAGAACAAGAAGCTAAAGAAAAGAAAAAGAATTGCGAAAAATAATAGGCAATGCCGCAATTGTTGCCGATGATTGGAAGCATCAAAAAACAAAAACAAAAAGAACAGCGTAACAGCGAAAGAGCGCAAAATGAACAAGAGGAGAAAGAACAACGAACTGTGATTTGCATATGGGCGTAAAATCATTGTTGGCAAGTCAATGCCACATATCGTATATAGATATATGTATAAACACATTCATACATACATATATTAGAGATGACTACGCCCCGCATGAATCATATATGTACAAGTATGTATATACTTGATAAGAAAGCTAGCTCCTCTCCTGGGTATATACCCAGAAAGAATAAGAGAAATGTTGTCTGTTTGGGCCTGATGATTGTTTGATAAGATTGGGCAACGTTTTGGTATAACAACAAGGATTTATCATATGAACATGTGGTATGGGAGAAAGCTGGAATTATATAGTTATATGTGAAAGTACACTGACAGAAATGGGACGATAGCAAACTTCAATGTAAGAGTAATCATTTAACTAGGTAAAGAAGGTTTTGGTAAAGTAAGCTTTAAGTTCAAATCAAAGCATATGACATATTTAACAAACATCTAAATTCTTTAAATTATAATACACTCTTATATTCCATTATTCAACACTCTTTTATGAGTTTTAAATAATGTATAATGTTGAAATAGCTTTAAATATATTTTTAATTTTTATTTTTCTATTATTCCACACTCTTTTATACACACATACATAAACAGTTTAAATTACAGCACAAACTTCTATTCCATAATATTTCAAGTTCAAATAAACCAAACACTTCCATTCTAATTCATCTATTATTTCGAACTCTTTTAATGAATACATATGTCGTTTAAATGGACTGCAAAGATAACTATTCCAATATTTCTATAATTCTACACTCTTTTAATAAATATGTAATTCAATTGGTTCGTAAAGATTACAATTCTATTATTTGTACTATTCTCTTTTAGAGTTCAGTTGCGGCAATAATGTATTAAAGCTTTTATGCGCAAGTTTATAAACAAAATAGAAAAAAAAAGAAAAAAAAAGAAAAAAAATAGAAAACACTATTGAAAAGGGAAACAGAAACAAAATTCAATTGTCCCCATGGAAGAGCGCAGCTGTAAATATTGGAAAATGTATTAAAGGGCAGGAAAGGGGAAGGAAAAAAATAGCAGAGTATGACAGTTTCAATGTTGTTGTTGTTGTTGTTGTTAGGACAGTTGCTGTTGTTGTTGTTATTGTTGAAACAGTTGCTGTTGGAACAGTTGTTGTTGTTCCTTTTGTTGTTGTTTTTGTTGTTGTTTATTGCTGATGTTTGCGTTTTTACACTGTTTAAGTTGTTACAGTTGTAGTTGTTATAGTCGTAGTTGTAGTTGTATTTGTAGTTGTTGTATTTATTTTTGTTGTTCTAGTTGTATTTGTAGTAGTAGCAGTTGTTGTTGTTGTTTGCTTTTTTTTATTGCTGCGCTGCGTTGAGACTTATTTCGATTAGTTTTACGGTTCGCATGGCTTCAGCCACATAGAAATCGCCAATGCCAGAGCAAATGAAATACCATACAAACAAATCAGTTGAAAGAGCTTTAAGCCGTTACCAAATGCGTTTTACGTTTTACCAACGCAATGCATGGGAAGACCTTTAAGACTAACCACTCACACATACAAAAATATACACCTAGACACACACACACAAGACCATGCATTAAAATTCAATTAGAAAAGCGCTTTTCCAACTAAATTGCTTAGGTTTAGTTCAAATTTAACTCTGGGGATTGTTGCTAAACACGGCACATTACGTGTTTTATTTTTGGGAGTTACTCCTCTTTCCATTGTCATTTGTCCCCTGCCCCTTGTCCTTTATCCCTCGTCCCTTGTCATTCTTCGTATTTCGTTCTTTTTAATTACACAAAAATCTTGCAACGCACAGCAAAGACACAAAACTCAAGATAACCGTATGTCGGACTATAGCCTCCAAGTTGACCTTTTGGGTTAGGCCAGTCCAGACCGCGCCCAGGCCTCAGTCTAATAAAACAAACTGTTGTCTCTGTTGTCTGTGTTGTCTGTCGCTTGTCTTTTGTCCGCTGAGTGATGACAGCAAATGTTGCCATACTCAATGGAGAATCGTGTGGCGATAAGACGCTTGGGGTCAGGTTAAACCATTATAGTAGTGGGCTGATATGCTTTTTAGAATTATAGTACAAAGTTTGCGGTTTGGTTGAGCATTTATATATACATTTAGTTCAAGCTGATAACATTAATGGGCAGGGATAAGGCTCGTTGTTTTAATGATTGAGAGTATTGATGCTTAAGCTTATAATATATATAAGGTATTTACTATACCATTGTATAATAATATTGATATGAAAGCGTTGAATAGGCATAAAACATTGCTATTCATTAAGTATATTAAACTAAACGGGATTAGAGCTTAGCAACTGAAAAAAATAAACTGACGAAATTGCCATTTAAATGAACTAAACTGATGAAACATATATATATATAATGTGTACATAAAAACGCATTGAAACCCCTATACTATTGTAATTTTTTGTTTAACATTATTGTATTATTATTATATTGTTATTGTGGTTTTATTATGGTATTACTTTGGTATTATTTTGGTATTATTATTATTACTACTATTATTTATTTACAAGTCTAAAACGTATAACACAATTCTATTATATTCTAGACATTACTATTAGTTGAATTTTGATCAAATCTGTTGCATTTAATGTCTACTTTTGCAATTATTATTATATTATTAATAATATAATCTTCCAGTTTATTACGTACGTACACAATTCCATTCAAAGAATTCTAAACAAAATTATTAGAATTTATTGAGCCCTTAAAAAAAAGGTATTATAATCACAAAGAAAATCAAATTTGCTGCACTCTTTTTTAAAAAATGTCACGTTCGCAGAAGCCAAGTCAAGTGTGCGCTTGCGGCGTTAAAACAACAACAAAAACAACACAAATAACAACACTAACAGGGTATATAATAAAATATATATGTACATAAAGGAGGAGCACATAAATAATACAAAAGCGGGAGCACAAAAACTGAGACCATCAGCGTCATTATCAGCGGACAGCAACCGGTTAGAAATGTATTTAAAGTCTAATTTGCATGCAAAATGGTAACTCGCATTGTCACCAAAAAAAATATATATATAAAAAACAACAGTAACAACAACATCAGCAACAACAACAACAACAACAACAAAACAACAGGGAACATTTCAGTTTATGGCCAAGTAACAAAGTTTTTGGCAACACTTTGTGCTTTGCTGCCTGTGTTTAGCAGCGAATTAACAGGCAACAAAAAATAAAAAATAAACACATTTTTTTTTAATTGGGTACAGCTTTAGGGCAATTCCACTCGATAACCAGAGGCCTAAAAGACCTTGACCGTGGGTATTTTAAAAGTTTTTTGTTTTTAAACAACAACAAAGTTGTGAGTAGTCACTTTTCACATGCTTATTAATAATAAATTAACTAAAACTGTCACTTAAACTGGGTCAAATGTTATAAAAATAATGCCAGTTATTTCTATTGAAGCCAAAACATATATATAGAAAAATATATAGCCTATAGCTTATAGGCTAGATAAGATTGTCTGGCAATTTTGCGATTTTAAGCGATAAGCAAAGCGTGCCACATAATTCCAAGTGTCATGATATTATTAAAAGAAATGAAGCAAGAAAAAAAACAATTTATACCTGTTAATAAGCAAAAAAAAATATAAAAAAAATTATTTTAAGTATCATAATATAATTAAAAATAAATAGAAAAAAATAATTACTAGTGTCATGGTATAATTAAATGAAAAAAAGCGAGAAAAAACAATTCTATTGATGCAAAATAGCGAGAAAAATAAAAATACTTTCAGCAAATATTTCTAATGCAATAAGACCACAATTGATGAAATTTCCGCTCAGTGTACTATATACTACCTTGATCAAAAAGTTGTCGAAATCTATTCAGAAAATACAAGAGAAGCCGAACTAGAATCGAGACGATGTGTGCGCCACCAAGAGATAATTCCGGGAACTTTTTGATCAAGGTAATATGCACAGTTTCATAATCATTTCTATAAGTTTTTACATATGATATATTCCTTTATACTATTTATCGTAGCCTTAAAGGTATTCCTAAATTTAATCATTATGAGTGTATAATATCACTCTCCATTAGCCTTTGTTTTATTGGAATTATCAATTATTATATAAGTTTAATTGTTTTATTATCTATATTCAGTATTCATATTCCTTATATAATATATTATCTTATTTGCTAATCATTAGTTGCCCATATCAAGGCAATTATTCGTTTGTTTTATTTTCATACATTCATTCTGACTCCATATCATTGTTTACTGTAATTAGTATTTCATTATTTATTTGTTATTTGAATGCCCCCATCTTCTATACATATACAGTCTAAGCTACCTTGTCAGCTATATGTCTTATTCTTTTTTTTCTTTAATTTGTAAGTAAATAAATTAATTGTCATAAGAGGCTACAGTTATCTAGCCCAAAAGCTCCGTTATATGAAGTGCGTCTACTTATGCGATAAGAAACCCGTCAACTAAAGTAAATTTAAATTCTTATTGCTTCTCTTTCATCTCTATCTCTCTATCACGCTGTCCGCAAACATAGTAAAAATGTGAATGAGGGCATATCAGTAAGTAGATTATATAGCGACTACTCAAAGAGAGAATAAGAAACAGAGAGAAAGAGAGGAAACGAGAGAGATAGAGAGAGCTAGCTTATCTGTTGAGGAAGCATTGCATGTGTAGAAATTCTGTTAATTTTGAATAGAGCAGCCGTACTCGAAAATGACAAAATCTATTGAGATAATTAAAGTTTCCAAAAAGAAAAAATAGCTAAATGTCCACTATGAAGTACATATAATATATATAAGGCGGAAAAGTTATAGTATTTCATCATACAAAGTATTATAAATGGTTTTTTTTTTTTTGCCAGAGTTTTCGTGTGTGCAAAAGTTAAGAAAGCTATTATTTATATTTTCGAATCTGTACGCTAGACATTTCCTACATTTTTTTTTTTTTTTTTTTTGATTGCCACACTGTCGTTCAATAACCTGCCTCGCATCTCCCACCTCCCATCTCCCATCTTCCATCTCTCATCAAATTGCCGTAATACGAAAAGTTGGGAAATGGTATTCGCCCTCGTTTGGCCTCCTCGGAACTAAAGCCGCTTTTAACTTTACACATTTGCCAACTGCACTCAAAATTTTTAAGTGCAAATTTTGTGTACTTAAAATTAAATTCATAAGTCTCTTACACACAATCGCACACAGTTATATAAACAATAAAATGCATATATATATAGGTCTATATGTAGGTACAATTATACACAGCAGACGCTTTAATAAAAATTTTTGACAAGCACATTACTTGATTAGTATACCCTATAAACAACAGCAAAGCTAGACCGGCATAACAAACGATAACGAAATTCCATTTTGAAATTTTTTCTAGATTAATATAACATTTCCGTTCTTATATTTTTTTTAAGATTTACAGAGCATATAGTAATCGTTGACTCAGCTGTAGATTTCAGCAAAAAATTGTTTAAATATTTACACAAATGCGAATGCGACAAATAAATATATGAATATGTGAATACATTGACGACTAGTCATCCAAATATTGGTCGCTAATGGTACAATTACCGAACACTTCACACTGCTTTATACTATATACAATGGGTATATAGTGTAAATGTAAATACATATATACTATATGATTGCTACTGAATTATAATTCAAATTTATGGGACTCCAATCATATTTCATTGTGGGCTACTTGTTTAGTCACGCCTCGCTACCCAGACCACATATTGAGTCACGCTGCACAGAGTGTGAAGTTGTAGCTTTATGTTTCGATACGGGATCCAGTCTCTTTGGGTTTTGGCATTTGTTTGGGTTCCCGCTCTGCTGGAAATCTGACGCTCCCACATTCAAGCCGGAGTAAATAATCGAAAAACCGAGAGAGACCAATGAGCCCAAAAGTTCAGTTGATATATGAGTATACATTTGTGGCATAGCTTAAACACGAAACCGCATTTAACTAACATTTCCTATAACTCCTATAGCTATACTTTTTATCTATATCTATGTTTAAATATGACTATATTTAATTCAACTAAAATTGATACCATATCAAAGTTTTGATAGTTCATATTACACATGATATTATGAATGATATTATGAACGAAACTTAATCAATAGAGTATATGATTAATTTTATAATAATATTATTATATTAATCCTATAACTCCTATATATCAAGTTTTTATTAATTATACAATATCATCTTTAAATATAAATACATTAATTCAATTGCAATTGATACTTTATGAGTTAAAGCTTTGATAGTTCATATAACTAATCATTAGTTAGTTAATATGTAGAGTATATGGTGAATAATAAATAAATATTATTATAATATTACTATAACTCATATGTATAAATTTTTTTTTTTATCAATTATACAATATCATCTTTAAAATATTTACATTAATTTAACTGTAATTGATACTTTATCAGCCAAAGCATTGATAGTTCATATTACTCATGATACTAATATGTAGAGTAGATGATTAATAAATTCGAATGAGCTCATGCAACCCCGTCTATCAGTCTGATCTGATGCGATGGTGGGTGTGAAAGTAATTGTACAAAAATACATATAAATTGTTAATCATTTTCATTTTACATACAAACATTGAGAAATAAATGGGAAACACAATGTAAAGTGAC
>JBANCZ010004064.1:0-11044 GCA_037040025.1 Sphaerogastrella javana | reverse complement strand
CTGGTAACTGGTTGTATGATTATGTCATGAAGTCCCATAAAGTCTGCATGCCATTGTTGCTCTTGTTGTTGTTGCTGCAGCTAATGTTGCTGCTGTTGCTGTTGCTCATATTTGTGCCTTTTGGTCAGCTGTGTGTATAATGATCTGATGGCATTTTGGCTATAGTAAAAGCAAGTGAATCTAAGGCCAAGCCTTACAAAAAAGATGCACGTTTTGTCAAATGATGATAGAAAGAGAAAAAGTCAGAGCCTAATAGAGATAGCAATAGAAGGAGAGAGTGCTGGTCCATAGGGTGCAGTAAGATACTCGTGCGAGCTGCTAAAATTACAACGCTTGCGGTCATTACATACACGAGAGTGTGTGTGAGTGTGAGTGTGAATGTGAGCGTTGCTGAGTGTGTGTGATTGAGTTGATTAAAGCGCAACAAATTGACTGCAACCTGGCAATTATTAACTGCAGTTGGAGCGCTGCAAAGAATGACAGCAACAACAGAGGCAACAGCAGCAACAGCAGCAGCAGCAGCGATATCCATTTAGCTTGAAAAAGGAAGTGGGTTGGAAAGAGCACACACAAAGAAAGAGCAAGAGAGAATAAACGCATCTATAATTTCATTCCATTTGTGCAAGTCACAGCAGCAGCGGCAGCAACAGTAGCAACAGTTGCTAATGTTGTTGTTGTGGTGTGGTCGATATTGTTGCTGTTGTTGCAGAAGCTATGCAATTTCTTATTTGCTAAGCTGAGAGCTGTGGCAAAAGTATGAGCACGTCGTTGCCTTATTTATTTAACCGCAACATCAACCGCAATAAGAACAAACGGCAACTGCAACAGCAACAGCAACAGCAACAGCAACAGCAACAATAACAGCAGCAACAGTAGCAGCAACAGCAGCAGCAGCAACTGCACTAATCTCAGTTCAGACAAACATAAAATGCTATTTAGAAAGTAACTCAAACTCGGCGCTGTCAGCTTAAGTTTGTAACCAAGCTGAGCATAATACCCCAACGAACAGACGCACAGACAGACAGTCAGACAGACAAATAGGCAGACGTACAAGCGACATTGTGATAGCTAGAGCAACAAACAGCTGTACATACGGAGACAACAGAACGAACAGACCTACAGACAGAGGGACAGATAGAGGGACAGACGGACAAACAGACAGTTAGTCCAGGCTTTTGCCTGTTAATGCTTGCATAAATATTGCGCATTGTTTTCAGCCTTTTATTATACATATTTTTGGGAGGAAAAAAAAAACAAACAACTAGAACAACAACAACAGCAACAGCAGCAACAGAAATAGCAACAGCAACAACAACAGCAACAGCAACAACAACAGCAACAAGAGGAACAACAATAAGCCAAAGCATAATAGAATATTATGCCAAAGCCAAGCTAGTTTATGTTTCGACTGGTTAGCTTGGTCTTTGGGCTTTAGGCTGGCACTGGGCTATGACTGGGCTATGGCTAACTGGCTGACTGACTGGCTAGCTGCTTGGTTGGCCAAGTTCTTAGTAGGTTCATTAAAATCACATTGCTGCCACAAACACACAAAAGCTGTTGCTGTTGGTGTTGCTGCTGTTGCTGTTGGTGTTGCTGCTGTTAATGTTGTTACTGCTATTGCTGTTGTTGCTGTTCTTGCTGTTGTTGCTATTGTTGTTGGGAACCTGCAATTCTTTGAGTTTTCTGTTGCTGCTGCTGTTCTGGTCAGGCTTTGGTAAGTCATGTAAACTTGACCAAATGTAGCTGAGGCATTCTTAACTTGTTTCCAGTTACACAGAACGTATATGTGTGTGTGTTTGTGTGTGTGTGTGTGTGTGTTTGTGTGTGTGTGTGTGTGTGTTTGTGTGTGTGTGTGTGGTACTTGTTTTTGCTGTTGCACAGGCACTTGCCGCTGCGGCTGCTTGTTTTTGTTGTTGCTTTTGTTGTTGTTGTTGTTGTTGCCTGCTTTTTATGCTCCCAGCTTTGCTTTTAGCTCCTTTTCTTTAATTAAATACAAGTTTTCATTTCATTCTTTTCACCTGTGCACCTGTGTGTGTGCAAGCGTATGTGTGTGTGCTATATGCTGTGTATGTGAGTGTGTTGCTCTTTAACTATTTAGTATTGGGCCACAAAAACTGACATTGTTGCTGCTGTAACAGTAGTTGATTGCAGCACAGCTGCTGCTGCTGTTGCTGTTACTGTTGCTGCGGTGCTTGCATTTTACGATGACTGCAAATAAATATGGTATCAACAGCAACAGCAGCAGCAGCAACAGCAGCAGCAGCAGCAACAGTAACAATAACTGCAACAGCAACAGCAGCAAACAAATGTGATATATGCACCACACATCAACAAGCAGCAAACAAAAAAAGGACAGCAAACACACACACACACACCACACACAGACACAAACACATACACTGATACTCTCACACACTCACACATTCATACATTCATAATTCAAGCCTTGTAAATATTTTTATAGTAATCCGCTTTTGTCGACACTCGTCGCATGCGTCATCCTACTCCTGCCAGGGCTAAGAGCGACGGTATTTTTGTGGCCCTGGCATTGGCCGCTGCTGCTGCTGCTGCTGCTGCTGCTGCTGTTGCTTTTGCTATTGATGTTGCTGTGGTGCCATTGCTGCAGTTTGGTTTTTGTTTATAGTTGTTGGCTTTGGCTTTTGGCTTTAACTAGTTTTGCGCTTATCTGTACTGTTGCCTATCGCCTGTCGCTTTAGTTGTAGTTGCAGCAGTTTAAGCTAAGTTAATCCTTGCTGGTATTGTTGCTGTTGTTGCTGCTGTTGTTGCATGCCATGTGGCTTACCTGTTGATGTGCAGCAGCAACAACGGCAACAGCTGCTGCTGTACGCTCAGCAAGTGCATAAAATGCAATCAAAATCCACATAGAATATACAAAATATTGAAAACAATTGGCAACAACTGCAACAACAACAACAATTTGAACAACAGCAACAGCAAAACAGGAGCAACTCGCGCTAACTGCGAAACGGCGAACGTGCTGCAATATTTTTGTATCCGTATTTCCAACAGTTTTTTTTTTTTTAGTATTTTTTTGTGCTTGTGGGAATTAATTGTATTTTTTGTTGTATTTTTTGTTGGTGTATATGTTTGCTTAATATTTACTTTTTAATTCCGCTCGAATGTTGTATGTTGTATTCGCTCTGGTGCCGTTGCTGTTTGTTTACAATTAATTTTTAATTTTAATCAATTAATATTGAATTTTAATTAAAGGCATCTCGCGTTTATTAGAACGCACGCACTTTGCATGGCACCAATATTGTTAATATCCTTTTTAATTTTTTTTGTTTCAATTTTTTGAATTTGATTGATTTTTACTTTTGAACGTGGTTAATTTGTTGAACGACTCGTGATTTGTATTTGATGTTGATGTGGTTGGTATTTGGTCTTTTATTGAGCGTTTTGTTGTTTCTTTGATGCGGTTAACACTTCCGTTACAACGTACCAAACGCTTGCAGCGCACAAAGCGTACTGAATGCGATCTTGGCGCTGCCAAAAGACTTTTAAACATGTTGGCAAGAAAGTCCAAGAAGTTCAAAAACCAAGAAAGAAAAGTTGAAGCTTCCAAACCGCACGACAGCAACACCAGCAACAACAGCAACAACAGCAACAGCAGCAGCAACAACAACAACATGAGTAGCGGCAGCAGCAACAGCAAGCAGCGCTTTGAAATGGTCAAGATGATCATAATGATGTTTCGCTCATAATGACGTCTAACCGGCAGCTCGCAGAAGAGCGTAACAAAACAGAGCGTCAAAGAGAGCGCGCGCACGCGCATAAGATCGCACTTACGTAGCGATACAACGAAGAGAGCGCGCTCTCTCTCTCTTTCTTTCTCTCTCTTTCTGAACGCTTGAAGCCGGCTGCGCATGCACACAACGCGAGCGCTCTCTTAATAAAAAGAGAGAGAGAGGAAGAAGAGAGAGATAGATCGAGAGCAGCCGCAGTTGATGCGCTTTCAGTGTTGTAAAACGCGTAGAAGCTTGCACAATAATTATTGACACGCTTTGAAGAGAATGATGGAGGCAAAAAAAAAAGACCAAGCAAACAAAAACGATCGAATGAAATGCCATTAGAATGAACTGCGACTAATGAGCCAATACGTAGTGCGCGCCAATTAATTAACAGTGACTCCAAGAAGTTAAGCAACCAGACATAGAGGTAGAGGTCACAGTGGCTGCCAATAAGCATGCAAATCACTGCGAACTTTGACTCTTAAATATCAACAACATTTAGCTGAGCATTGAGCAATAAATACAGCGATTGCTAAAGCAGCCACACACACACACACACACACACACACACACACACGCATACTCACATACGCATACCCACTCACAGATATACAATTTATATGTACGTAATTGTGCCCGGGAGAAATCTAGAACCGTAACAGCAGCAACAGCAACAAGAGCAGCAGCAACAACAGCAGCAACAGCAGTTGCAATCGAAGCAGTGCAAGCTCAGTGGAGCACTTTCTTTGCTGTTTTCAATTTAATGCATAGTTACAGGAAGACAACACTTGCCTGAACACACAAATACACACACACACACACACACACTTACACATTCGCACACTTGCACAGTAAATGGACTTAAGTATATGTGTAACTTATTTCATTTCATTGCAGTATGTGCTGCTTCTGCTTCTGCTTCTGCTGCTGATGTTGCTGTTGCTGTTACTTTTGCTGTTGTTTCTGTTGCTGTTGCTGCTATTCCTGCTGTTGCTGTTGTTGCTACTACTTTTGCTACTGTTGTTGCCGTTGTAGCTGTTGAACTGATGTTGCTGTTGTTGTTGTTGTTGCTGCTCTTGTTGCTGCTGTTGTTGCTGTTGCTGCTCTTGTAGTTGTTGCTGTTGCTGCTGTTGATGCTATTACTGTTGCTCTTTGTTGTTGCTGTTGGTCCTCTTGTAGTTGTTGTTGCTCCTGTTGATGCTATTGGTGTTGTTGCTGTTGGTCCTCTTGCAGTTGTTGCTGCTGTTGCTGCTACTGCTGTTGCTTGTTGTTCTTTGCCGCACACTCAACGAGCTTTTGTAGTATTTGTATTGCGACAACGACAACAATTGAGCCCATGTGCTTGAGCGTCTGGCACACACGTTGCTGCCTTGCAAGACAAACATAGATTATATACATACGCATTCGTATGAATACATTCATATGTGTCTGTGTGTGTGTGTGTGTGTGTGTGTGTATGTGCGGATGTGTATGTACGTATGCAGGGCTGCAGCTAGAGAGCTGCTAACACAGGGCGAGAGGAGACTAGAGTAGGCTAGTGGAGCACATGGCTTTGGCTAAATTACTGCCAACTTAAGCGCATCTGCGGTAAATTCAATTAAACAATTTAGCATTGCTGTTGATTTTGTTAGAACCCGCCCACAACCCCCACACTGGTGGCACGCCCACTTATGCAAACCCTTCTGGGCGCGCTGTGGGACAAGTGTTGCAAATAAGCAACATTTAACAGCAGACTGCTGCTGATGTTGCTGCTGTTGGTGCTACTGTTGCTGCAACTTCTAGCCGCATTAAGTGCGAGCGAGGCAGCTTCTACTCTATGTGTGTGTGTGTCAGTGTGTATGTGTATGTATGTGTGTATATGTGTGTGAGGCATTTGCTAAACATGGAGTGTTATGCAAATATTTGTGTATCAACTTTTTTTTTTTGTTGTCTTCGTCTGCTTCGACTTGCATTTTGGCTTTGTTTCAATTTTCCACATCATTTTCACATTTTCAGTGTTGACAGCAGCTAAATCTATTACATATGGTATGGCAATCTTTTAAACTTATTTGCTCAGCTCTCAGGTGCACTTAATTAAGTAAAAAATGGAAGAAAAAATGTTATAAACTATTTCGTAGTTTTGCATACGAAGAACGCACAAGTT
The DNA here is from genome assembly GCA_037040025.1 of Sphaerogastrella javana. NCBI lineage: Eukaryota > Metazoa > Arthropoda > Insecta > Diptera > Drosophilidae > Sphaerogastrella > Sphaerogastrella javana. Next base: position 5,149 of record JBANCZ010004064.1, on the reverse strand, counting down.
GAAATTCATGTAAAACTCTGCTAAAATGGAACTTCACTAATTACAGTTGACAGACAAAACAAATGTCGACTCAAAGCGAGTTGCCTACCTCCCTGCCGCCCTCCCTTTCAACCTTCCATTCGACCTCTCCTCACCTGTATCAACCGGTGTCTATTTTAGATTGTATTTTACTTATTTATTTGTAGTTCACACTATGACGACTATGAATACTCGTACTAATGCACTCACTCAACACTGACACTCAAACTCATATTAACAGTCATACTCACTCTCACACTCACACTCATACATTCATACTGATTCTGTTGCAGTCTGCGTCCTTGTGACCCACAGCCAACACGTTGTCAAGATAAAAACTTACGAAATTCTCTGCTTAAATGTGAATTTTTCACCCAAACAAACAGACAGACACTAAATTATAATTAATTGCGAATACTGTGAGTGCAGCACAACTACAACAACCGCACAGTTACCCTATAGAATAGAGTATATTATTACATTAAAAGTATTCTTCATGCATTCGTCTAATCAAATGAATATTTCTTCAATTTTTAAAAGGTATTCAATCTCAACTTAAAGTTAGTTGAAACTATGTTCTACAAGTGGAAATTGATATTGCAAATGTATAATATTTTTAAGCTTTTAATTTTTAGTTTATTAAAAATTTGAATTAGTTTTTTATTTGGGTAATAATTTAAACTCGAATTTAATATTTGTGTTAAGTTATCCTAACTTATTCAAGCTTATTCTGTTTGTTTGAATATCGGCAATAAATTTTATTGGGGAAAAACTTGAATAAATATTGATTATCTTTTGTTGTTTTGCGTTTGTTTAATGATGCACTTTATTTATATTTTTATTTATTTATTTTATTTTTTTTTTGATCCGCTGTTTTATTTGAAGTTAAGTGAAGTGTTCATAAGGTAATCGAAATATAATTTACGACCATTTGTTTATAGATTGTGAATTTAAGATCGACTTTGTCTTGTAATTTATATTTAATGTCGTTTTTTTAGTTAAACAATTAATTATTATGCATAGATTAATATTCGTTTTAGAGTTCTATTTTGATATATATTACTTATTTTAAAATGTAGGTCAATGGAGTTGATATATGAACTGGATTATGCCATATTTCATCATGTATGTATTATCAACATTATTTAAACTTGAATCGTATTCTAGAGCATGGGTAACTGATTTGCATAGGGCATAACATATAGCAGCAAGAGACTTGGCTCTTTGGCAATGGTACTCAATTAATTTATCATTTATCAAGTGGTTATTGCCAAAACAACAACGACAGCAGCAGCAGCAGCAACATCAGCAACAGCAGCAACAGCAGCAGCAGGCGGCAACAAGCGGCACAACAAAACGCGGACTGTGGCAGGCGGCAGTTGCATTCAAATGTCGCGTCGAGTGTCCGCAATGGCCAGTGGCGACAGGCAGTGCCACCAACGTTGTTGTTGTTGTTGCTGCTGTTGTTGTTGCTGTTGTTGCTGCTGTTGTTGCTGCTGTTGCAGTGCCTTTCGTTGTTGGCCAGTGTCAGTTTGGTTGCCTGTTTTTCTCGCGCAATTTTTGTTACATGCAGTTTTTGTGGCACGATGGCAAGTGCCGCTTTGCTAAAGGGTGATGTTGTGAGTGGGAGGGGTGGAGGTGTGTAGGGGGAGGTAGATGGGTGGTAGGGAGAGTGAATAGTGGTGAAGCTTCAGACCCATTACGCCCATATTTCTGGCCATTTGCTTGCTGCATGTTGCTTGTTTTTGTGCCCATTACCTCGAGGCTGTTGTTGTTGTTGATTGCATTGTTGTAGTTGTTGATTGTTTCGGTGTTGTTGTTGCTGTTTGTGTTGTTGTTGTTGCCGCTGTTGTTATTGGACTCGCGAATTTTGACATTTTCAATTGTCATTTGGCTGTTTGCAGTTCGCAGTTTGTTGTTTTGTTGTTTGTTGTTTTAGTTGTTCCTTGTTGTTGCCTGTTGATTTTCAGTTAATTTTTCATTCTGACATTTTCCATTTGTCAATAATAACATGTTGACCCGACCAACACTTGCTCAATATTTGTAGCTTTATGCCACCTAACACCCAGCACCCAACACCCCACACCCCACATTCAACACCTGCCACCCATTGCCAGCATGCAACCTGCCGCTTGCCACATACCACCGCTTGGCCACATTGCCCCTTCTCCCAATTCCTTAGTCGATAATTGGATTTTTGACCGAAGGGCATTCGAATGTAATGGATGTGCATTTAATATGCAACAAACAAATGTTGCAGTTGTTGTCGCAGTGGTTGTTGTCTTTACTGTTCTTGTTGTTGATGTTGTTGTTGTTGCTGTTGTTGCTGCTGCTGCTGCATTTTGGATTTGGGTTTAGTTTAATGCCTGATTGAGCAATAATCACAGGTTTCTGCTCTTGTACACATCACATGGCCACGCCCACGCTGACAAACCGAATAACCGACCGCCCGTCGACCGTTGACATTTCAATTACGCACCGTTGCATGCACCGTTATGTCGAGACAATAGCTGCAACTGCTAAATGCTTGCCGCATTTACTTGCCTCTTGCTGCTGCTGACTCTCGACTATTGACTCAATGTTTGACTGCTGACGTTGCAGCTTCAGTTAAGGCTCAGCTTTTATTATTATAATACAAACGGCAAGTTCCAAGGAAACTCTAAACGGCATAAACAGCTTGGTCATCATTATCAGCCGCATCAGCAGCAGCAGTAGCAGCAGCAGCAGCAGCAACAGCAGTGGCAGCAACTTGTGGCCAGCATAAATGAGCACCCACATGCTAATGAGACGCTCAAACTGACAAAAGGCTGCAGCGAAAGGCCTAGAGACAAAGATGCATCAGACTCAACAGACGAACAGACAGACAACATACGTACAACAGACAGATGGGCAGACAGACAGACAGAATAGACTGCAGGGGCAAGCAGACAGTGGGACAGACAGCCAGCATCAGTTTGGTAATCAGGTAAATTCAGACTGCTTCAACTCTCACTTTGTAAATCGGCTTAAGTTAAATGCTGGTTAAACAACAAGCAGCAGCAGCAGCAGCAGCAGCAGCAGTAACAACAGTCAGCATTAACAACAAGAATAACATGCACCAACAACAACGAAACCAACAGCAGCAGTGGAAGCAGCAACAGCCATCAACGTCAACATCAATATTATCAATGCCGTGGGGCAGTGTTGAATGGATTTAATTTGCTGCAAGAAGACGCGTTGAAGTCGAAGTGAAATGCACTTGTATCGACGCTTCACTTCAATCACAGACGGCACAGACAATCAGACAGACAGACAAATGGAGTGAAAGACAGACAGACAGTCAGATAGACAGACTGAGAGACGTAGATGCAGCACTCAACTGGGAACTGGGTGCGATTGAGGTAGAGGAAGAGGTAGATGTAGACGTAGAGGTAGAGGTAGAGGCAGTAGAAGTCACTTGGCCAGCTGGTTAAGCGTTCTCTGCCTTCAGCTAATATCAAAGCGGGCGAATGTTGTTCTCATTGTTGTTGTTGCAGTTGTGGATGTTGCTGTTGTAAATGTTGCTGTTGTTACAGTAAACTACTCAGAGAGTTTGGACTTGCCATTGACAGTTAAAAATGAAAACTCGCTGGCAACAGTTGCCGCTGCGCGATGCAGCTAATGTTGCTGCCGCTTCTACTGCTGTTGCGCCTGTGCATGTTGCTGCTGTTGTTGGTGTTGCTGGTGTTGCTGCTGCATCATTCTAAGTGGCTGCATAAAAAGCAACACAAAAACAGTTAAATAAGCAAAAGTTTTCCCGATTTCTTTGAGAGACTCCCCGCTAACTTCAATACCAATTCCAACAGCAACTGCAACAGCAACAGCAACAACAACAGCAACAGTAACTGCAACAAGCTGGCAGCAAGTGAGCACGCATTTTACCGTTACAGCATCTGCATCTGCTGCTGCAGCAGTTGCATGCCACCGTGTGTGCGTGCTTGGGCCAGGCCTTAAACAGAAAACACATTCTCACAAACGCGCTCTGAAGACGTTGGTAGTTGTTGTTGCTGTTGCTGCTGCTGTTGATGGCGATGCTGCATGCAGCATGCTTGAAGGCAATCTGTGCGAACGCAACAAAGAACATAACATACCATAACAGCGAGAATAAAGGAAAAGAGCAGAAACGAAATAAAAAAAGAAAAATGCCAGCATATCATAAGTAAAAATGCGCAACAATTGCACTCGAGTTGTTGTCTCTCTGTTGTTGTCTGTTGTCTGTAGTGTTGTTGCTGTTGGTGCTATTAAGATGAAGACAGAGACAGACACAAAGACAGAGGAAATGGGGGAATGCGGCTGAGAAAGAGGGCAAGGGAGAAGGAGGGCAAGGGAGGGACTGAGGCAGATGACTCCGGCTAAAGTGTGTCATGAGAAGGAAACATTTGTCAGCTCGGAAAGTATTTAACACCTCGAATTAAACTCAAGCACTGAAAATTCCTCTTTATGAGTTCTTTGCGCGTGATGAGGGACATATTTTATGCTCTTAATTTAATCACACTCACTAAGCTGTCATCTAGAACTAATTCTAAATTATTTAAATTAAATATTAAAGCGAAAAGTTTCCAAAATAACTTGTTATATAGTAGTTTAACTTATGTCAATTATATTTCACATAGATAGAAGTCACTTTTTCACTAATTGAATTGTACAATTTATTTCTAGTAACGTTTGCTAATTAATTAATCAATTATAAATTCAATTAATACATATTAATTGGTTTTATTTGGCATTAAAAATTACATAATTCAAAAATAAATTACGACAATCAAATGAAACATTGGGAGAATGAAATAACTCATATTTATTAAAAATTGAAACAAATTTGTGTATTTTTGGCCTTGATTAAATTTAAATAATGCAGAAAATAAAAATGTTTATTATTTTTTAAATTAATAAAATGATTGTGTATATATTTTGCAGCAGCCATACTTATTAGTCGTTTTCTATTTTAATCTTAAAAAATTAATTTTTTATTTTAAACAATTCAAATTGTTTTTAGACCCTGTGTTTAAAAAACACAAAAGGGTCTATTAACTTTCTGCAAAGTCGATTTGTGTGTAACAGGCAGAAGGAGGCGTGGCAGACCCCATAAAGTATATATATTCTTGATCAGGAT
>JBANCZ010004063.1:0-11045 GCA_037040025.1 Sphaerogastrella javana | reverse complement strand
CCTTCTGCCTGTTACACACAAATCGACTTTGCACAAAGTTAATAGACCCTTTTTGTGTTTTTAAACACAGGGTCTAATGAAATATAAAAAAAAATTTAAAAATATTTTAAAAATATTTTAAAAATATATAAATTTAAATTTGTATGAAATATTTTATGATTTGCTATTTAATCCGCTTTAATTTCTGATCTTAAGTCCATAATTAGGCTTAACAAAAGGTTTTCCAATAAGAGGTGTTACTTTGAATCTACTTATATTTCGATAGATGAAAATTATATGAATATGTTATAATATATGACTTATGTTGTAATTCATTATTAAAGGCATACAATTCTATACAAAATGTATTAAAAATTCGATCATTTATCTAATAAAAAGTTGTATATTCTTGATATATCAAAATAACACCTGTTATTGGTGTATACAAATTATATCTTGTATTATCATCTAATATGCTCTTTAATCGCCGACAATTTCTCACTTCAAGCATTTGTTACTTTTAATGAAATAATGATTAATGCGTCTCACGTCATGCGGCATTACATAGTCATTGTATCTTATCTAGTTAGGGTATTCACATCGACTGTTTGACTACTTTGTAAGCAATGGCTTACTCGTTGTACTTGCCACTTCTGCATTTGCTGACTGCAATCAGAAATTTTTTAGTAAAATCAATCTCAACCCTCGACCAGGACAACAGCATCAGTTCCTTTCGATTCGATTCGATTCGATTCGATTTTGTTTGGGTTTGAGTTCAGCTGATATTTTTTTTTTTTTTTTTTTTTGTATATATATACCATAGTTTACGTTTTTTGGTTTGGGTTCGGCTGAGTTGGTTTCCAATTAGAGTTCAGGTTTTTGCTGCTGATTGGTTGCACAGCAAAACAGAGAAGCAGAAAAACAAAACAAGGCAAGAATCGTAACAAAGCGGAACATAGAACAAATACTAAAACACAAGCAACAACAAACAACAATAGCAACAATGTTTTATTATAGGTGCATATCTTTTTACAATGTGATTTTTAATCAAAGTTTTTGCTACAACGCGACCAACAACAATAACAACAATTCAAGTAAAAAGAAGAAGTGGAAAAATATTAAGGAACTGTAGATGGCAAGAGGAAATTGTAGTTCATTTACAAATCCATACAAATTGGCTTAGTTTTTGTGTCAAGTGTTGAGTATAACAGATTGTGCATGCTAGTATAACAGTATGCAAGTGACATACAAGCGAGGCATTCATTTATTATACGCATAAGCAGTACTGCTATCAGTCTGTTCTCTTACTCGCTCGCTCACTCGCTCACTCGCCATTAATTCACCACAGCTGCCATTCATTTTCACCTCACCTCAACTATTATAATGTTACTGCTTATTCTAATCATCTGGCAACGCCAAAGCTCTAAAAGCTGCATAGCAAGCAGCTGGCTCACAACTCACCGAAAGCTGCTTACGCCAAAGCTCCGCATGTGGAAAGCTCAAGCGCGTGTGCTTGATCATTGGATCGTCTCTTGCTACTTTTCGAAGTTCGACTGAATACAGCGACAGCGCTGCTGCTCAGTCGGTTTTAGTTCTGTCGGAGTAAAGCAACGCAACGTCCGCAAGTGGAGCGTAGTAAAGCTAGAAAAGTAAGCCCCAAAAGCAAACAACAAATGGAACCACAGAAAAACATTAAACATTAAAATAATACAAATTAAATATAGTTTATAACTATTTTCAAAGCAAATTATATAAAAAACTACAATATGCAATGATCAGGCGCGAAAAGTGCAGAAAAAAAAACAACGTGCAATTTGCTTGCGTATTAGATAATGAATGCAAGCATGCAAAAGAGACAGAAAAAAAGAAAAGAAAACTATACAAAGCAATATAAGAAGAGTGCATAAAACGAATGAATAAAACACCCTAATCGAACAATATCGGAATTAGTTAGTGCTCGAGCAGAATGAAAAAAAAAAACATATAAATAATAGCAGCAGGGTCAGCTGACCTTCCGCCCGCGCGGCCACAGCTCTATGGGTCTTGTGATCACGACAAGCCCATGATAATTTCTATATCTCTTTGGCTACAATTCTTTAAAGAATTAATGGAAGAAAAACCCCAATGCAGAAAATCAATATGGTGGCTCTGACACTACGGCGCACTTGTGGAGCTCAGTTTGCATTTTTTTTCTTTTCCATTCGTCAGCTGACAGCATGACAGTAGTCTTGTGATCAACGTCAAAAGCGAATTGTCAAATATTCGAATTCGAATGCGAGAGCCAGAGAGTAAAAGTGAGAGAGAGATCGCTCACACGCTCTCTCGAACTGCCGCTCAGTTGCGCTCACTCTCTTTCTCTCTCTCTGAAACTCGAACTCGAACTCTCCCTCGGGTAGATAACAAAACTGGAAGCGCCCGCATTTTATTCAATTTTTTTTCTTTCATTTTTATTATAATATATCATAGAGGAAAGAAAAGAAACGAAAAAACAGCTGCACACATTCTCAGGGAATTTTTTATTTTTATTTTTTTTTTTAATTTCGTATCGCGAGTTAAATTCTGTTGTAAGTAGTGTTAGGGCCTCTCGGCAAATACGTGAAAATTTATCAATGTCGTGGAAGTTTACTTTTCGAACTTGGCCAAAGCTTTGTCACGTGAAATAAAAGCTCTACTTATTGAAACTTTTATTTATTCATTGAGCATAATCTGATAATGTATGTGGAGGGGGAGTTAACACCTAGCTAAAAAAAAAAATCTTGAATTCGTTGCTTGAAACCGAAATTAGTTAACAATAGACCAAATAAAAACGCTTTACATCGTGTGCGCAATAAATAAAAATAAAGTCGGTTGCCCTAACCTATAGAGCGGGATAGATAATAGATATTACTGGTGCTTAAAGCGACACCAGCGTGCGCTCTGTGTGTCAGCTGACAGCGATAAGAAAAAATTTCATTACACTTGCTGCGATTCTCTAACTCTTTCTCTTTTCTCTTTACAGTTGAAAACACAAATTAAATCAAAATGTCCAACTTGAAGCGTTTCGATGACGAGGAGCGTGAGACCAAATATGGACGCGTATTCGCTGTATCTGGACCTGGTATGTTCATAATGCTCTTAATGCTTTTGTTGGCCATCATAACCTAACCTCTTCACCCATAGTCGTTACGGCCGAATGCATGTCCGGCTCTGCTATGTACGAGCTGGTGCGTGTAGGCTACTATGAGCTGGTTGGTGAGATCATTCGTCTGGAGGGTGACATGGCCACCATTCAGGTGTACGAGGAAACCTCTGGTGTCACAGTTGGCGATCCAGTGCTGCGTACTGGCAAGCCTCTGTCCGTTGAACTGGGTCCCGGTATTATGGGCAGCATTTTTGACGGTATCCAGCGTCCATTGAAGGACATTAACGAGCTCACCGAATCTATCTATATCCCCAAGGGTGTCAACGTGCCATGCTTGTCGCGTACAGCCAACTGGGAGTTTAACCCATTGAACGTTAAGGTTGGCTCTCACATTACCGGTGGTGATCTGTACGGTTTGGTGCATGAAAACACCTTGGTCAAGCACAAGATGATTGTGAACCCACGTGCCAAGGGTACAGTGCGTTATATTGCGCCCTCCGGCAACTACAAAGTCGATGATGTTGTCTTGGAAACCGAATTCGATGGTGAAATTACCAAGCACACTATGTTGCAAGTGTGGCCTGTGCGTCAGCCCCGTCCAGTCACCGAGAAGCTGCCCGCCAATCATCCCCTTCTAACTGGTCAGCGTGTGCTCGATTCGCTTTTCCCCTGTGTCCAGGGAGGTACCACAGCCATTCCCGGTGCCTTCGGTTGCGGCAAGACTGTCATCTCCCAGGTATGCACAGATACATTTCGTTTACGATTCACTGTTAACTTGAGTAAATGTTTCTGTTTATAGGCCCTATCCAAGTACTCCAACTCTGATGTCATCATCTACGTCGGTTGCGGTGAGCGTGGTAACGAGATGTCAGAAGTATTGCGTGATTTCCCTGAGCTGTCTGTTGAAATCGATGGTGTTACCGAGTCTATCATGAAGCGTACCGCCCTTGTTGCCAACACCTCTAACATGCCTGTCGCTGCTCGTGAGGCTTCCATTTACACTGGTATTACGTTATCCGAATACTTCCGTGATATGGGTTACAACGTATCCATGATGGCTGATTCCACCTCCCGTTGGGCTGAGGCCTTGCGTGAAATTTCTGGTCGTCTCGCTGAAATGCCTGCCGATTCTGGCTACCCAGCCTATTTGGGTGCCCGTCTCGCCTCCTTCTACGAGCGTGCCGGTCGTGTCAAGTGTTTGGGCAACCCCGAACGTGAGGGCTCTGTGTCCATTGTCGGTGCTGTGTCGCCACCTGGTGGTGATTTCTCCGATCCTGTTACCTCTGCCACCCTTGGTATTGTGCAAGTGTTCTGGGGTCTCGACAAGAAACTGGCCCAGCGTAAACATTTCCCCTCCATCAACTGGCTCATCTCGTACTCCAAGTACATGCGTGCTCTGGATGATTTCTATGACAAGAACTTCCCTGAGTTTGTGCCACTGCGTACCAAGGTCAAGGAAATCCTGCAGGAGGAAGAGGATCTCTCCGAAATCGTGCAGCTGGTCGGCAAGGCATCGCTCGCTGAGACCGACAAGATCACCCTTGAAGTGGCCAAACTGCTCAAGGACGATTTCCTGCAGCAGAACTCGTATTCATCGTACGATCGTTTCTGCCCCTTCTATAAGACCGTCGGCATGCTGAAGAACATCATTGATTTCTACGATATGGCCCGCCACTCCGTGGAGTCAACGGCTCAGTCCGAGAACAAGATCACCTGGAATGTAATTCGCGAGGCTATGGGCAACATTATGTACCAGCTGTCGTCCATGAAATTTAAGGTGCGTATCATCTTAAAGCTTTAGCTCGACTTGTTAAACTAATATTGTTTGTTTTTGGTGCTTTTCTTTTATAGGACCCCGTTAAGGATGGTGAGGCCAAGATCAAGGCTGACTTCGAGCAGCTGCATGAGGATTTGCAGCAGGCCTTTAGAAATCTGGAGGATTAGAGTACTGTTGTCCGTACTTTTATACCCTAATCTAATATTTGTTATGTAGTTAACTCTTAAATATGGCGTACAGTTCCGTCAAAAGCGTCAAACATATTCCGTGCAACAAAGAACACAACATCAACATCAACAGCAACGACAACGACAACAGCGACAGCAACAAAAGATTCCAATTGTCCAAACAACTATTGTTAACATTCCTCTTTTATATAGCCTGAGAGATGAATACATTCCGACCGGCGGTTGTTACTTCAATTCTCCCTTTTGGCCCACTGTTACAACAACAACAACAACAACAACTAACGTCCTTCTATGTACTTCCATTACCAATACATATACAAACACAAAACAACACATACGCACACACACACACAAAAAAGCAACAACAATGAAAAAAAAAAAATTATTGCATGCATAGTATTATTGTTTAATGAATGGAAATTCTTTTGTTTATTTGTGAAAAAGTCATGTTTTCTCTTTTTGTTTGTTTGTTAAAACTTATGTAAATATTTAAAGTATGAAAAATTAAATGTACGAATAAAGTGCAAACAACAAATACATTTAATGTAATTGAAAAAAAAATCCACTCTATACTCTTGTTTATTCCGACCAATCCCTTTCCACTCTCCCTCTCTGCTGCTGCGAGCAACTCATTAAGAGTAAGTTCCATTAAATATATTGAGTGTATTGAGTGTATTCATGTTTATTAATAAATGGACAAACGTGATAAAATTCATAAATATTTAATAACATTGAAGACTTCGAAGTGGAAGTAAGCTGCAGCTTCGATTATTTAAAATATATTCAATTGCTTTCAATTTTAATACACATTTTAATGTAGTTCTTAGTGAAGCAATTTAAATTTTATTAGATTAATACAGGTAGATAAACTTGTACAATCTAATCAAAAACAATTGCTCTTTCCATTTGTAATTGCTAAATTAAAACCTAAATAGTTATCAACTTTTTAGAATCATCTATCTCTCTTTCATTCTTTCTTTTTTCTCTCTCTCTCTCTCTCTCTCTCTCTCTATTATTCTTTTGAATACTTTTTTGAGCATACATAGAAAGATTAGAGTATAGAAAATACTTTACGATCGTTGTTGTAATATATCAAATTGTCGGAAATCAGTCTACTATACGATAGAAACACTATAAATTAAATAGTTATAGACTTATAGGGTTGCCGTATCCATAGATATGTCGGTGCTTACATGCCTCAAAATATAATATTATATGTTAAATAAAATCTGTGAAAGTAAAACAAGGTAGTTCTCTCTATGGTTTACTATTGTTTAATAGAGTATAATTTTTTATCATATTATCCATGTTAAGTATCTCCATACTGTATGTGTGACAAAAGTTACAAAGTGTAGATAATCTATAAATAATATTTCTGAAAAGTATAACAAAATTGCACGTTTTTATCGGAAAGCACACACTCTCTTATAATGGATAAGAAGGAATTGAAATGCACATGCGATCTAGCAGCGCGATATGAAGAAGAGAAGAAAAAGAAGGTAAGATGCACATGCTACGACCACATGAATGTTGTACCGGAACCAAAGGAGAAGAAGGATAGAAAAGACCCAGCAAATGCAGTACCGGAACCAAAGGAGAAGAAGGATAGAAAGGACCCAGAAAATGTAGTACAGGAACCAAAGGAGAAGAAGGAGAGAAAGGAAAGAAAAGAAAGGAAGCCGAAAATCCATCCTTTAACTGAAACTATAGCCACAAACACTTCCTTTGTGAGTGATGCGTTTCCGGTCGTACAAATAGATAGCAGATTAAATATTCAAAAAGAGATAATTCTATCGGCAACAGACTTATCTCAATCACGACCTGTATCAAAAACAAGGGATCGTAAATCAGACGACCGTTCATCATCGATAAAGTTTGATAATATCCTTAAACAATTCGAAACGGCTCGAGGTCGAGTTTTTGGCGTTTCTGGTCCAGTGGTCAATGCTGAGCAGATGTCGGGTTGTGCCATGTACGAATTGGTACGGGTTGGACACTTTCATCTGGTGGGTGAGATAATACGCATTGAGGGCGACATGGCCACCATACAGGTATACGAGGAAACCTCTGGAGTCAGTGTCGGCGATCCGGTTTTGCTCACCGGTAAGCCGCTATCCGTTGAACTGGGTCCCGGCATACTGGGCAGCATTTTCGATGGTATTCAGCGGCCGTTGCGAGCCATCAACGAAATGACCAATTCCATTTACGTGCCCAAGGGTGTTAATGTAAGCTCCCTGTCACGGTCTATACAGTATGAGTTTACGCCTAGCGGTAGCGTTGCAGTGGGAGATCTTATCACGGGTGGTGACATCTATGGTGTTGTTCATGAGAACAGCATAGTTAAACATCAGATGATGCTGCTGCCACGTTCCAAGGGTCGTATCAATTGGATAGCTCCAGCTGGTAATTATAATGTCGAAGATGTGGTGATAGAAACGGAGTTCGAAAATGTGGTCACCCGGCACACCATGTTACAGGTCTGGCCGGTGCGACAGTGGCGTCCGGTTAATGAGAAGTTGCCCGGCGTCTCTCCGCTGCTAACAGGCCAACGTGTGCTCGATGCCTTCTTTCCGTGCGTGCAAGGTGGCACTACAGCCATACCCGGCGCATTTGGCTGTGGCAAGACCGTCATCTCCCAGGTAACTGACGCTATTTAATTACGAATCCTTGTAATCCCATAAAAATATTCTCATTATTTACAGTCTCTATCAAAGTACTCGAACTCGGACATCATCATCTACGTAGGTTGTGGTGAGCGTGGTAATGAAATGTCGGAGGTGTTGCGCGATTTCCCCGAACTGACTGTGGAGGTCAATGGAGTAAGCGAATCTATTATGAAGCGCACTGCTCTGGTGGCCAATACCTCGAACATGCCGGTGGCTGCTCGTGAGGCTTCCATCTATACTGGCATCACGATCTCTGAATACTTCCGTGACATGGGCTACAACGTATCCATGATGGCTGATTCGACTTCTCGTTGGGCCGAGGCCTTGCGTGAAATCTCTGGTCGTCTGGCTGAGATGCCCGCTGATGCTGGTTATCCCGCTTATCTAGGTGCACGTTTGGCGTCCTTCTACGAGCGTGCCGGTCTCTGCAGCTGCCTTGGCAGTCCAGAACGAGAGGGCTCCGTATCTATTGTGGGTGCAGTATCGCCACCAGGTGGTGATTTCTCCGATCCAGTTACATCCGCCACTTTGAGCATTGTGCAAGTATTCTGGGGTCTGGACAAGAAGTTAGCACAACGCAAGCATTTCCCATCGGTCAACTGGCTGCAGTCATATTCAAAGTATTTAAATGCCCTAGATCCTTACTATGAGACAAATAACCCCGAATTTAAAGAGTTCCGTTCCCTGGCCAAACAAATTCTGCAGGAGGAGGAGGATTTGAGCGAAATAGTTCAGCTGGTGGGTAAAACATCCCTCAATGAATCCGATAAGATTACACTGGAAGTGGCGAAAATGCTCAAAGATGACTTCCTGCAACAGAACTCGTACAGCACCTACGACAGCTATTGTCCCTTCTACAAAACGGTTGGCATGCTCAAGAACATGATCACATTCTATAAGACCGCCATACATGCCGTTGAAGCGACACACACCATGGAGGCGCATGTAACCTGGGGTCTCATACGAGAGCATTGCTCACAGATCTTATACGAACTGGGTACCATGAAGTTTATTAATCCGCGCGATGGCCAAGCAGCCGTGGAAGAACAACTACAAAAGGTCTATGATGATGTGGTGAGTGCCTTGACCAATTTAGAGGAAAATGTAGCGACTTTAGTTTAAAAGAAGAACTAAGAACTCCGACGCTTTATTTGCCTATGGTGTAAAGAGATTAATATACTAGTTTTATAAACGGACGCATAAATTTTGTGTTATAAAAATATAAATAAAATAAAGCTAATATGTAAATGAAATAGTACACAAATTATGATTATAAATATCTTTTAAAAATATAAATAAAATAAAATAAAAATGTAATAAAATGATTCGAAAATTATGAGAGAATTTTAGAAATTGCAAGAGCTTCATACTTTATCGGATGTTGAGCTTTTCAAAATTTAATTTAATACTATTATATATATATTTATAAAAGAAAATATTTTTATTTGTTGTTGTAGACTGATTAATAGATTTGTTTTATGAACGAATGCACAATTTTTGAAAAATATAAATATAATAAAATAGTACAATCTTAAAGTTCTCTAAATTTCAATATCTTGTCATTTTAAAGAGAATTTTCAAAACTGGCGTCATAATTTAATTTTTTTGCTATATTTTGAAAAAAAAAATATTCATTAAATAAATTCAACAAAATTCCGGGAAAGTTCAAGAATCTAATATTTAAAACTCAGTTTTATTCTGAGAAAGCTAAGGCTGTTCACAATTTTTTTGTCCACACACTTTACTCAATAAATCATGGGCACATTCGCTCAATGATTCAATTATATATATTTGCATATTTCATTTCAACACTCACACACACACATCTATAATTATAAACTTCCTTCTTGGAAAAGCCAGCATACACAAGTGTGAATCCTTTACGTTTTTCGGTTTTTTTCGGTGGGGGATGAATGAAAATTTTGCGATAATTTTGCGCAATGGCAGCCAAATGTCGACAATATTCGTTGATTTATACGAAAAGTTTATTAATGTACTTTCAAAGAGCAAAGCCTTGCCAGCTGAACTACATACCCCCTGCCTGCCCTTCTTGCCACGCCCATCAGCTCTGGCATACAATGTACCAAATGCGGCAAAACCGACATCAACCCCTCAAGCCAACCAAAAAATGCAGAGATCGATTTCGATTCAATTAGTGGAAATTAAATGTAAGTATACACACACACACATACACACACAGAGTCAACTCTATCTGTGTGTGTGTGTGTGTGTGTGTGTGTTTGTATTTGTACGTTTGACTTTGCCGATAAGCTGTGAGTCCCAGCCAGAGCAGAGCAGAACAGACCGGAGGGATGGAGCGGAGCGAGCGCATTGCGATGATTACATTTCCGCAGTCAGCTCCGCTCTGGCACCGCAGCCAAGTAAGCAAGTCAGCCATAAAATGAGCGCAAAAAAAAGCCAAAAATCAGTTCAATTGCAAATTGAAAATCCCCTTACAACTTCCGTTTCCGCTAGGCGAGCGCTCTACGCTCTGCACGCTCACACTCGCTCTCCAAGAAGAGGCTGACTGAGGCAGAAAGAGATAAAGCTATTGAAATGAGCCAGAGTGCTATATGCATATGTATGTGTATGTGTATGTGTGTCTTTCTCTCCCTCTCTCTCTCTCTGTGTGTATGTGTGGGCGGCTGCCATGACAAACGTGGCGTATGAGCAATGCGCACTAATTGGCCCCCGCCAGATGGGATACGATGCGATGGGATGCCGGTTGCCATTGCCATTGCCATTTCATTTCTTGCCACTGTCGGTGTCTGTGTGGCAGCATCCCAATCTGCTGACTAGCTACAGCTCAGCTTCAACTTCTGCCACTGATCCCACAAAAAAAAAAAAAGAGGAAAGAAACGAACGAACTCTATATACAACTGTAGCTGCTCTACTTACTCCCTGCTTCCATTTGGAACTTCAGGCTGTGGGGTTTTTCTGGCAGGTCAAAGAGACAGTTGAGAGCGAGCACAGAGTTTGGGAGCGAGCATCGTTATTGCATAATTTGAAGGGGTTAAGCCATTGAGCTTTAATGCAAAATTTCAATTGAACGTCAAACAGTCAATTCGCTTTAGCGGCGATAATCGTAAAAGGATAATGGCGCTAAAAGCGCATAAAAAGGCAGCAAAAGGCACCAAGAACCAGGCACCAGGCACCAGGCACCAAGAACCAGGCACCAGGAGCCACCCTCGACTTCCAGCATCCCAGCCAAGGCACAAGCCAACTATATGTATATATATAGCCGGAAAACTCCTCTACATGCAAATGTACATATACGTAACATATATGTATTTGTGTGTGTGTGTGTGTGTGTG
>JBANCZ010004062.1:0-11055 GCA_037040025.1 Sphaerogastrella javana | reverse complement strand
TTTCCAACGAAACCCAAGGTTTTACTCTCTATTCCACTGTCTATCTCTTTCGCTCTCTCTCTTTCTCACTCTCTCTCTCTCTCTCTCTCTCTCTCTCTCTCTGTCTCCCTCTCTTTGTATCACTTTTTATCTGTGTGCATACTAAAACAACATTTGAAGAATATGAAAACAAAGATATGCATAATGCTTGAAATTTGGTATAGTTTTAAATGCAAATCTCACAAATTACAGTTCCATTTGAAATATATATTATAGGATTCAACATTTTACAACACTGTTTAGTAAACACCGTATTGTATAAATCCACAACAAGGTGTTAAGTATTGTTTCAGAGTATTTTAGAAACATGACTCACACCTTGAATAAATAATAAACAAGGTTGCTTTATGGCATTTACCAACATTGTCTCGTCATATTTCTAAAAGTAAAAAATTTATTTGTTTTCCAACACTATGCATTGTGCAATAAACGTTGAGTGTCAGTCGTCGTTTCTCGTATGGAAACTTTAACTATTAAAAGAACATTGTAAACAAATTGCATTTGGTGTTTACCAACACTGTTAAATAGTTAGCCAAAGAGAGACAGAGAGAGAGAAAGAGAGAGAGAGAGAGAGAGAGAGAGAGAGAGAAAGAGTACTAATGAACCTCCCGATGACCGCATAGTTTCAACTTTGTCACTTCAATAATAACTCCTCCCCAAGCGCCTATTTATTTATGCAGCTCCTTGGGGCATTTTGAAAAATGGAAAACGAAAATTATAAAAGGAAAAAACGTAGAAGAATATAAATGAAAACATTTTCCATTGTCGCACGCCATCATTTTGTTGTTGTAGATGTATTTTTTTTTTTTTTTTTGGTTTTTGTTTTATATTTTCATTTCATTTCAATTCGTTTTTCTTCGGGGCTTCAAACCGTTGAAAACTTTCGCTGGCCAACTTGGAAAATTATTGTTGCCAACTTAATTGTCGCAATTAAGTTACGGCCTGGACCTGGATCTGGGTCTTCAGAATGCCGGTCTGTGGGGTCGGTGGTGCTCAGAGGGATCAGTGGCCGGGGCCCTGTCAAGGGAAGAGTCCCTTAAACTCCTGATACACGTGCTGACTGCTGCTTGAATGTGCTTGTATCCCGATGTCCCAGTGTCCTGGCTGTGTCCTGTGGACTCGCCCCATTGTTTGGCACTTGACGTCTTGCGTTTGTTCTATAAATGTTTTAAACATTTTAATTAGTTTTAATAAACGCTTCGGCGTCAGCAAAGAACGAGAGAGGGCGCTACACTACAACAAACAAAAAATAAATAAAAATGAAAATGAAAATAAAGAAAACGCGTTTGAAGTGCCTGACAGTCGACAATTTTATTTCCCTGCCACAGGAGCTCAACACTCGCCTCTCGTCACTCGCCTCTCGTCACTCGTCACTCGCCACTCGTTACTCGCCTCTCGCCACTCGACTCCAAACACGACTTGCCACAACTTGTGTAAAGTCTCGAGTCTGCGACAGTTTTGCTGAGTGAGGGCCGTTGGGTGGTGGTGCTGGTGGTGGTCCTGGTGGTGGTCCTGGTGGTGGTGGGGCGTTTGACAATGAATTCAGGATAAGGTCGTTGCCGCGTTTTTGTGAGAGAGCTGGCAGCTGCTGCGGCCACTCCCACGCCACCAATGAAACCCGCAGCAACATTAAAAGGCCACCGCATTGCCACATAATACACACACACATACACATCGAGCTCTGCGGCCAACCGGTCGTATGCGTAATGTTTAGTTGGCAGCCGTGTGGGTCGCTGTGGTCGCGCAAGTTTCCGATTGAACACTGAACTTAGCGGTTCACTAACAAACCAAACAACCAACCATACCCAAGCCCAAACCCAAACCCAAACCCAAACCCAAACCCAAGCCCATACTAAACCAAACGGTACCGAACCAAACCGAACCGTACTAACCAAAACCCCTACCCCATTTTGAAGCTACCCTATGCTACCCTATTACCTTTGGCTTCTCCTCTGGCTGCCCTCGCATCGCTCATTTGTCGAGTCTTTTTGGCCCTTGGTCCTTTTTGTTGGCTTGTAGCCTCGCGTGTCGCCAGTGCATTGTTTTTATGTACTTTATGCCATGTGTGTGTTCGAGTGTGTGAGTGTGTGTGTGTGTGTGTGTATGAGTGTATGAGTGTGAGTGTGTGGCTATGAGTGTGTGAGTGTGTGGCACGGCCATTGTGGGCGTTTTGCGCGCGCTCTGATTGTGTCTTGCGGCTGTCACAATGTGAGCCTTACTGCCTGCTGCCTGCACCCTCCTGGCACCCTCCTGGTTCCCTTTATGTTTTTTTTTTTTGCGACTCCTTGTGCTCCGTTTTTTAAAGCAGAGTCGGTATATGCATAGAATATGCGAATTCCTTTTGCCAATTAGAATATCTTGGGTTGCGTTTAGCAGCAGTTATTCGCCTAGATTTGTGTGCCTTACTTAGGAATGCCAGTTACAGATACAGATACAGATACAAATACAGATACAGACACATACGGTACATGTACACATATGTGTGTGCGAGTGTGGGTGTGTGTGTATGTGCGTATGTATATTCGTATGGCAGCCATAATATGATGTTTATTTAGCCATTGCGTTCCCTTTTGCGATGTGCTCGGAATTCGTTAACGTTTATTAAGTCCCTATGCAAATGTCAGGCTCGCATAACGTATGCGCTCTACAACAAAAGCTTACAAATTCCCAACGAATGCAGCTTTAACACGTTTAGGGTTTTATCAAAGCTGTTACTGCCAAAAGTTGATAATTAAGTTAAGCTTTAAGTCGAAAGTGGAACAGATTTAAATGCATTTGCAATGCACGAAAATTTTGTTACTAAAATGGAGCTTTTTCAAAGCTTTAGGTCAATTTAATTGAGGCTTAATACAGTTTAAATATTACTTCTTGAAGCTGCTTTATCTGATTTAAGGTGAATCAAATTTATAATTTAAAAATCAACTAGCATTAGTTACTATAGTTAACTATTAATGTAATTGGAGTATGTACTCGTTTGAATTGATTCGAGATTGATTTCTTCATACAGTTTAACAGCTTCTATGAAGCTTTAAGTAATTTGAATTTAGGCCTGAATCAGCTTTAAGATTTCTTCATACTGTTTAACTTTTAAACGGTCTACGACTTAAAGTTCAATTGCAATTGTTACAAATATTTACACAACTTATGAACTTTTGACTTTAGCAACCTTTAAGTATCAAGTCGACTAGTATCAAGTCGATTTTGCTTAAAGTCAAGCAGAGCTTTAAGTTTAAAATCAAGTGGCTTTAAGTGCACTTGCAATTCAATTTATTTAATTTTTAAATTCATATAAATTAATGCCTAAAGTTGCTCAAAACATAACTTTGTGCTGCTTCGCTTTGTTTTAAGTCAAATAAGACTTAAAGTCAAATTCCTGCTATCAAATTCATAAATTTACCCAAAAGACATTAAGAACTTAAAGCTGCATTCATTCAATGACTACCCGTCGTCACTTGAAGCGAATTGAACAGTTTGAAATTTGTTCAGCTTCAATGAAGACAAAAGTTCAGCCAAGCTTTAAATCCAACTTGGAGAACTTTTTATGATCGTTGATTTTTCTTTTATTTTTTATTTGGTCGATTTTCTTCATATTGATTCATTTAATTTGATATGGCTGGCTTTTGATGAAAGTTTCTCCGGCTAGGAAAAACAATATTTTCAATAATTTATCGATTAGTTATCTCCTTCAATCAATTCCAAATGCATTTAGTCCCTGCGCATGAGTAGACGCCGCGACAAGGACACCAAGCACAGCCAATGGGCCAGGGCAAATGGGATAAGGGCAAATGGGATAGTGGAGAATAAAAATGGAAGAGTGTAGGGTGAAGAATGAAGAGTTAGGATTGGAGATTGGAGAATGGGGAGTGGAGAATGTGATTTGCAGAATGAGCAGGGAACAATGATGACTATGACTATGGCGATGGCCATAATGTGCATGTAGATAGGGATGGATGTGTGGGGCTTTAGATGTATGTGTATATGCCGATGCCGATGTGTATGTGCCGATGCATGTGTATGTGTAGATGTTATTGGAAATGCAGTAAATAATAAAACGCAGAGCCATGACTCACACTCAGACACACACACACACACACACACACACACACACACCCATTCTCATATTATATAGTGTATTCATATCGGATGAAAAATATAGATAGTGGCAGAGCTAAAGCGGGTTAAAGGGCGGCTCTTGGTTGGCGCGTGGGTGGGCGTGGCATTGCGACTCTGCTGCGATACATGGCACTCGATGCGGGCTTATGCAAATGTCGCGTTACGCGATATGCAAACACTGAAACAAAACAACAGCAAAAGCAAGTAGATGAAGACGAAGGAGAAGAAGAAGGAGAATGAGAAGAAGAAGAATTTTTTTGCACTTGAAAAGCAGCCAAATCGATAGAAGCGAACGATGCCAAAGCTATAGAACGAGACAGACACAAAAAGAGAGAGAGAAAGAGAGAGTTGGAGATGAATAAGGAGACAGAAAAGTAGATGCATCAAGAGAAGAGTGCGAAATCAGACATTGCATGCTGATGAACACACACAAAGGCATAAGCCATAAAAACAAGCGAAAGAGACAGAGAGAGTGAGATAGAGAGAGAGAGAGAGAGAGAACCAGAGATGCATAGAGGTGTGGAGAAATGGGGAGATGCCGCCCAAGGCGACAGATCGATTTATTGCTGCGGATATAGTTTTATGCACTATCGTATCGACTTTCTCGCTCACTTCTCGAAGATGCAACATGCACTCAACAATTTTGTTGCAACAACACCAACAACAACAACAACAACAACACCAACCACGACAAACACCAACAGCACTAGGAACAATCGTAAAAGCAACACCAGCAACACTTGAGACCTTAGAGAATTTCATCTGCTCGAAGGATTTCAATAAAAATTTAAAATATGAAAATATGAAAATATTAAAATATTAAAAAATATGAAAATATGAAAATATGAAAATATTGAAAAATATGAAAATATGAAAATATTAAATTATTAAAAAATATGAAAATATGAAAATATTGAAAAATATGAAAATATTAAAATATTAAAAAATATGAACATATGAAAATTAGGAAATATGAAAATATGAAAATATGAAAATTTGAAAATATGAAAATATGAAAATATGAAAATATTAAAATATTAAAAAATATTAAAATATTAAAATATTAAAATATTAAAATATTAAAAAATATGAAAATATAAAAATATAAAAATATAAAAATATGAAAATATGAAAATATGAAAATATGAAAATATGAAAATTTGAAAATATGAAAATATAAAACATTTAAAAAATTTAAAAAATTTAAAAATATGAAATTATAAAAATATGGAAATATGAAAAATACAAATATAAGCACACACGACTTTTGTACTGTTGCTAGTAATGTATGTTGTTATGAGCCACATTTTTGGCTGGTATTAAATTGATCTAATTGATTCAACGTCACAACAACAACAACTACAACAACGATTTTCTATGATTGCAACAACATCAACAACAAAAATCGAAACAAACTCTGAAATTTAAAATGGAAAGAAAAAAATTAACATAATTTAGTGCACATTGTTGCAATTTGTTGCTAATGTTGTTGCTGTGCTGCGCTTTGTTATTGTTGCGAAATTGACTTAACTGCAGCAACAGCAGCAACCACAGCAACAGCAGCAACAGCAACAGCAGCAACAGTAATAACAACCACAACAACATTGCATGCATTAGGAATGCCTTACCAGCCACGCCCACAGCACCCGCCCGCCTGCCTTTATGCAAGGAACAGCAGTACGTACACCTCCACGCCCACTCCCATGCCCACCATCACGCCCACTCCCGCTCAGTGGCAGCGAATGGAGTTGGTAAACGTTTTGCCATAGACGAGCTTTAACCCTTTTTGGATTCCCATTGCTTCTTGTTGTTGTTTTAGTTGGCAAGTTTGTGCCCGTTATTGATCCATATACACACACTCACACTCACACTCACACTCACACTCTCACTCACATTCACAAACACACACATGCAATGCAACTCGCGCACTTCGCTTCTAATACTTCTATGCACATAGTTCTAGGCAAGCTTGTGGGCGTGGCACAACCTGCCGTACGTGTTGCAAGGTGTGTATTTGAGTGTGTGAGTGTGTCTGTCTATATGTATCAGTGTGTGTGTGTACTTGTGTCTGAGTTGTAAGGGCATGCCTAATATGGGTCTTTATTTAATTTAATGCTATTTTCTGTTGCTTTATAGCAGGCAACAATAACAACAACAACAACAACCACAAAAGCAACCACAACAACAAGCATGTTATAAAATAAAAAAAAACAAACACACACACACACACATTGAGTACGAAATGAAGGAGAGACATAGCATAAATTTCACTCAAATTTGGAGTCGATAGAAAAAGAGAGTTATATTAGCTACACTCCCTGCTCTCTGTATCTCCCTCTCTCTCCCTCTCCCTCTGTCTCTCCCTCTCTCTCTTTCAATCTTTTTCTCTCCCTCTCTCTATCTCTTACTCTTCCTTTCTCTTTTTCACTGTTTACAATTCTTCTACATTAATCGAAATCATTGCCAATCATCGATTCCAAAAAATTCAAAACAAAATCGAAATCTCTAAGAAAAAAAAAAGACTAACAGCATATTAAAGTCATTTAAATGCAAATTATACCAAATAATTGAATAAAAATAATATTAATTATAATAAAATAAACGGTTAAGTTATGCAACTTATCGATATACATTGCACATAATCGAAATCTATCGAAATTATGACCAGTTTGCTTATAAAATTGGCATGAAAATCATGGAAATTATTTCATTAGATTGAAATTAAATGGCACAATTAATAATCATAATTAAAGGATAAAACTATACAATGTACGTGTCAAATTGTACAGGGTATAAGCTAGTTGTGCTTGCTTTCATATGGGCTTAGAGCATATGTAATATGGAAATCTCTAGAAAAACCAACTTAGATTATATCTTTAAAATAACAGCATATAAAAGTCATTTAGACTTAAATTAGAGCAAACAATTAAATATAAATAATATTAAGAGAAAGTCTTAGATTAATGGCAATTAAATTATTATCGATATAAATTGCATATAATCAAAAATTATCGAAATTATTGCCAGTTTGCTTATAAAGAAAATTTATGAAATTTGCCATTTGATTTATTTAAATAGCATAATTAATTAGAATATTTGAAAGATGAAAGTGTTAAAATTTCGTTTCACATTGTACAGGGTATAAGCTAGTCGTGCTTGCTTTCATATATGCTTAGAGCATATGTGTTATGGATGTGGCACAAAGGTGAGCAAATGAGTTGAAAATGCTCTAAATGCGCCTAGGCAAACAACATTTTGTATTTGCTAGCACAAAGGCAACAAAAAGCAACAACAACAACAACATCAACAACAACAACTGCAATAATGGCAACAGCATAAACAACAATAACAGTAGCTGCAACAACAACAAAAACAATAACAATAGCAACAGCAAGAAGAAACTTTAAACGTTTTAAAAATGTGCATTGAGGCAGCTCGAATGGCAGAAGGCAGCTGGCATGGGCGTGGGTATGTTGGTTATGTGGGTGCTTAGAAGGGGTTGATGGTAAGGGGGGTTTACGTTTTTTCAGTTGTTAGAAATCTAATGTGTTTGTGTGTGTGTGCGTGTGCGTGCGTGTCTATTCATGTGCAACAAGGCGCCATCTGCCCAGAAGCAGGACGACACAACAACGACAAGCAGAAGGCAAAGGCGGCGCCAAGGAGGACATGTGTTACTTTTGTTGTTGTTGTTTATTCATATACACAAACACACACACACACATATATATGTATATATATATATATATATATATTTTTTTTTTTTTTTTGTTTTTTTTGTTGCATTTTGCTGGCACTGCAGCTGGATATGAAAGGGAGCACATGTGGAGCAATTCGCTTCCTTCTGCGCTGCATAATAAACAATTTCTTTTTTAAACACACGCACACAGAGATATAGCACCCTCACACACACTCACATATATACTCACATACACTCATATACACTCACACACACACACACTCATACAAAAAGATACGTATATTGCACATGAATGAGGGCGCAACGCTGTTAGCACTCGCTTCCATGAATCATTCACGCAGAAATGAATGCAAGCGAGTTGTATTCGTTTCTTTTTTATCGCCCGAGTGTGTGTATGTGTGTGTGTGTGAATGTATGCAATGTATGTGTGAATACATAACACAATAATTATCATATATATATATATATATATATATATATATCGATAGGAAAAAACTGAATAGTTATGATTATATTGAAGATGCATGGCGACTCATTTGTGAATAGTGTGTTTACAAAATGAATACATGTAATTCTTTCAGTGAATGCATGCAAAATGACAGTGAGTGTTTCTATTAATGCCATGAGTTAAATGAATATTTTGAGCAAGAATCAAATGGAATTATTGCAAATTCATTGATTAAAGATTTGAAATTATATAGTTTATAATGATCAATGATAATGATCAATAATAATGAGTGTATCGATAATGATCAATGATCATGAATTAAGAAAGTAAACTATTTATTTGAATGTTAAGGATTCTAATTATTAAAGACAATAATCAATGATTATGATAAATGATAATGATTTAATAGGTTTAAGGTCTACAATGTAATGAGCTTCAAAATGATTATATAAAACATAAATATTATAGATTTAATTGTGTGTAAAGAAATAATAATCATAAACCCATAATATTAATAATAATAGAGAGAATGAAGATAATGATATAAATAATGAATCAGAAGATGAAAGAGATGATGATGATAATGGAATTGAATGCAATGCTTTTTATTAAGATTAATTGGAATAATAATAATGGTCTTATCTAATAATGACATAAACAAATGAGCATTATAATGAACTTAATTATGGCAATACAAAACATTATAATAATGATAATAATAATGCTAATTACAATGATATGAATACAATAATGATAATAATACAAACATATTCTATGAATTACAAGAAATCTGTAGCATGCGAATGAGTATATTTGAGTGTGTGTGAGTGTATGTGAGTGCGTGTATGAGTGTATATGAGTGTACGTTAGTGTGTGTGAATGTTTGAATGCCAGTGCGCATATAAATGCTCTGTCTGAGTGCTGTCATTAAACAATGTATTCAATTTGCATTCATTGTTGCTGTTGCTTTTCCTTTGCCCTCCCCCAAAAAAAAACAAGTATGGTCTACAACTATAGGTATATATGCCACGCCCACTGCTGATATGGCCAACTTCTATTTGGGTAACTTGGTCCGTTATTTTGCCGTGTGCCAACGCGCAAATTAATCGATAATAACGCGACCAGCGGTAGCTGAGCCAAAACCCAAAAAGCCTAAGCCCGAAGCCACTGAAGCCCCTCAAACCATTACGAAACCCCCCGAACCCCCAAACCCCCAAACACCCAAAAGCCCCTAAAACTCAACGCACAGCACACTCTTCGGCCAAACATATCCAGCGCACCTAGAGCCCTCACCTCGACACCCTTCGTACACCTCGAGACCCTCTAGCACCGGAACAGCCCGAAGTCTACCTAATTGCGGATGACATGAAATTGTTTGCGCTATAACAATAAAGCAAAGCGACGTCGACGTCGACTGCGACCGCGACTGCGACTGAGACTGCGACGTTGACCCTCTATGTGTGTGTGTGTGTGTCCGTGTGTGTATGTTTAGAGGGCGAAGCTGAGCTCAGCTATTGGCCTGCCGGAGCTGACCTAAAGTGCGAGCTGACAAATATTTGCTGTAGATGGCGTTTAGGTGCAAGGTTTATGTTTGTAAATGCATCTGATAAGAATCACTTTAGGTGAGCTAATAACCATTGTGATCAACCAGCATGATATGGCACATACACCCATACATATGGTACATACATATATAGACCCATACATAAACCGAAACATAGAATCATACATAGACCCAAGCACCTTATACGCCCAAACACCCAAACAGTCTTGCCCCCATACTCACACTCACGCACACTCACACTCACACATGATATGTAGACCCCTTGGACCCCCTTAGACCCCCTTTATAACCATCAAGGTACCTAAAGTTCAGGCCAATAGCTTAATGGCCATTTGAGCTAATGTTTTAGTTGTTTTTGCCTTGGTTCTAGTTGCTAGCTATATATTTACCGCTAGATTCGACAAACTAGAATATATATATGGTATATACTGCCATATATAACAAAATTTGTGAAATATGGCAAAACTTTAGAAATATCATCATACATCTATTGAAATAAAGTTGGTATACCCTAGCACTAGTTCCATATAGCGCTTTAATAGAGTTATAGTTGAATTTTCAAAGTATACCCTGGCACTGCCAGGTAATACCCCGTACAATAGGTTTATGTGTTTTAAATTACGAGTATAATAGGTAAAGTATGGTCAACATTTCTTTTGGCAATGATTTAACTTTGGATCTAGTCTTTCAATAATTCTAGTATCTACAGTATATTTACTAATAAACTGACATATATACACTATTTGTATATCTACTATATCTTCTATATATCTACATGAAATATATCATATCATATTTATCTATTCTACATATATTCCATATCTTCTATAATATACATACTTTGTATCTGTAGTAACATATATAGAAATTTGCGTCTTCTGCATACCCTATAATCCTTGATCTAATTGAATATTACGCATAATTAATGCAATTTTCTTTAGTTTTCTCTTATCTGTCGTCGCTTTTCTTGCCAATTTTTCCAACCTTTCGCATTTTTCCTCTTTGCCAACGGAAAAGCCATTAGCATTTGCTGCGTTTCGAATTTTTCCTTTTCTCTCTCTCGATTTTTAGCCTTTTTGTTTTGGTTTATTTGTTTATGTTTAGACCCTGTGTTTATAAAACACAAAAGGGTCTATTAACTTTGTGCATAGTCGGTTTGTGTGTAACAGGCAGAAGGAGGCGTGGCAGACCCCA
>JBANCZ010004061.1:0-11055 GCA_037040025.1 Sphaerogastrella javana | reverse complement strand
TGTATGACTACTATATAATCATTAGTAAAAGCAAAATGCATGCAAAAATTGTTGATAGAAAACAAACAATAAACAAACAAAAATTTAAACACAAGCACACACTATTATATTATAAAGCTATCACAAATCGGATATATTCAATATATTCGATAGATATGGCAACATAAACAGGGTCGAGTTACAAAGCTATCCGTTAAAAGATACAAGATACAAGATACAAGATACAAATGCATGCACAAACAGTATCGAACAGTGCGGCTAGCAAACTAAATGCGAATGCAGGCACAAAGGGAATGTTTCAAGAATAAAACAGATAAACACAAACAACAAGAACACATATAATTACATACACTTACAGGAAGCAAAAGCAAAAGTTATTGAAATCCAAATGAATGCAATACTTAAAAGATATATAAACCCAAACAAAAAAAAAAAAAAAAAACAAAAACAAAAAAGAAAATGCATATATGTATTACATTTTATGAACAATTCAAATCAAGCTTATCTCAAGAACTATTTCCAAAGAAAAACCAAAAAAACAAAAATCTATAAAATTATAATAAAGATATTTATGTGAAATTCCAATAATGTTTTATTTCATAAAAAATCGCCATACTTGCTTTTAGCTAATGTACACCTACACCTCTTTATGTGACCAGTGGCGTAGACTATCTCTTGAGGGGATGACAAATTGAATGTATTTAGTATCTTATGATTCCCATTAAACCTCCTCCTCCTACCACGTCACTGTTGTCCAATGATGTCCTTGACTTTTAACTTGTCCATCACTTGACTCACCTAGTTTTTATCAGAAAAGCTGAATATCCATTAGAGCTTTGCTATTGCTGTATTTTAGCAACGTCATCAGAATTTTAGCTTGACAGTTAAATGATATATGCATATATTATACAGTATATGTATATATATCACAATGATAATGATTGATGAATGTAACGTCTGCTGTAGGTCCTCAACTTTGAAGGAAACTGTGCTCAGTCGTCGCGAGCTCAACTGAAGCTAAGGTTGCACGGTATATACATCCGGTACAAATACATATAGATTTATATACGATGTATGTATATTGAAGTTTTAGGTTCTGCTGAACTCGAAACATAATCAAAAATCGATGAGAGTATTTAACTGCAATTATCTATCTGATAAGATTATTACTGTATCGCATCTACTATATAACAAAACACAATTAGCCGATTTCGTGAGATAGTTACACTCCGCAGTAGTCATGGATATTTTGGAGGCGTTGGCTCCACTGCATCGCCTTTGCCAACTGTGCAATCTGTGGCAATGGCGTATGGACTCGGCCACAGGACTATTGCAACGCTCGCGCTTTTTGGAGCTCTATGGTTGGCTCATATTTCTTCTTTCTAGTGGTTATCTCTTCTATGGACTGTTTGATGAGAGCCGCACCGCCTATGATGAAGATGAGGAATCCGCTATAGGACATGCTCGGAATGGAACGAGCAATATTGGTCACACTGTCGATTTGATACAGTTGGTGGGAATACGTGTGGCCCATGCCACAGCCTTGTTGGAGGCTCTGTGGCAGCGCCAGGTGCAGCACCGTTTCTTTGCCCTTTTACGTGAAATCGATCATGATTTCGCACGCATGCTGAACATCGATGTGAATAATAAGCAGCTACAACGTCAGATGGCACGACGTGGCATGTGGATGCTAGCTGGCTATATAGTCAGTCAGGGTTTTATAATCATTACAAAATCTCTGTCGCCCGATGGTAAATTTCTCATATATTGGATATGCTACCTTCTGCCGTTGCTCGTCTGCGGTTTACGCTACTTTCAAATCTACACGGCCATACTGATTGTCCATCAGCGTCTCAAACTTCTCGTCAATCTGCTTGAATCGCTACAGCTTAGCTCCGAGGCATCAGCAGCAGCAGCAACTGTCGTCGATGGGCTCAAACCGTCAGCAGCTTGCATCAAGGAAGCCCTCCAATTGCAGGCAGCAGCGGCAGATGTACGCATGCAACGTCTGATAGCCGCACGGATGCTGTATCAGCGGATTTGGCTGCTGGTTGGCCTGCTTAATCGCTGCTATGGTCTTTCCATGCTGATTAATTTGGGCAATGATTTTCTCTCGATTACCTCCAATTGTTACTGGATCTTTTTGAATTTTCGACAGTTTGCAGCATCGCCGTACGATTTCCTACAGATACTGGGCAGCACTCTCTGGACAACACCGCATCTGGGCAATGTGCTCGCCCTGGCTCTGATGTGCGAGCGGGCAGCCTATTTTGTAAGTTGGGACAAGCTGTACATGAAATACAAAATCGAAATATTCTCTTTCTCTCACTTTCCTTTAACTGTAGACAACCCGTTTGGCTTTAAGTCTGCATCATATTCATGTTGACCTGCATAACGATAGTCAGAATGCCCTGGTGAGTACCACTTTTTGTGCCCCACTAGACGACTGATCCTATTCTCCTTGTGTGACTCGTTGTAGATCACACAATTCTCACTACAGCTGCTGCATCAGAGGCTCTGCTTCAGTGCTGCTGGATTCTTCAATGTCGACTGTACTTTACTTTATACGGTAACCCGATCTGTATACTATTATAATAAACCATCATACATATTTGAATATGTTTCGAAAATATTACAGATTGTGGGCGCCACAACGACGTATCTCATTATCCTGATACAGTTCCACATGAGCGAGATCACCTTTACCAGTGCCTCGGCTGACGAATTAAATCAAGTGCTGTTGGAAACCAAAGATTAATCTATACATATAGTACTATACTATAATGGCACTCTAATTTTGTTTACCATACGCGATAAATATTTCATAAAATATATATTTATATATATAATATTAATTGATTCAAGTATACTTGCTATATTTCAAAATATATCTCAAACATATCTCAAATATATATTTCATTTAATCAAATTTGTTCAAGCGCCCACAATATCCGATATTAATACCTCTTGAGAAAACCAATTTCCATATAGTTTAAGTCCACTCTGGAGAATTATGCAGCTTAGAGAAAAACTCGTCCTTCCTCTATCTGTAACACAAATTTTTAGATAAGCAAACCCAAACACTATTTGTTTATAGTTTATATATATTTTATATGTTATAATACAAAAAGACAATCTTATATGTTAGTGGATTCATTTTTAATTTCATTTCGGAGCTACGGCCCTGTGCGGTAAAAAAAATATAATTTTAATACAATGTCAATTTGTGATTTATAAGTAGCATGGTAAGAGTAAGATGGTTCATTAAATTTGCCAACCGTTTAATTAGTACTTAAAAAGAATTTTCATTTTGATACAGCGAAACAAATAAAACATCAAATTTTGGGTTCTTGTTAGTATTCGTTAGAGGTCATAGTAGGGAGATATAGTAATTGGTCTAAAGTCAGGTGGTCGATTATTCTTGCTCGTGTGTATGGTAAGGTGGTGCACAGCACTTAAGGACCTTACGATAAACTTCTTGAGCTGGGCGTAAAGTTTGCCAGTAGTCCGGTGAGCTACGTATAATTTTAGCTAGATAATCCTTAAATACATTGTATGTTGGATAAACGAATCGTTCACAATGGCATTTGTGATGATGGCGGCATGCAGGATCCGCAATCCAATCGCGATGCATTGGTGTATCCAAGTCAATATTCTCTGCATTACGAGCATGTTTTCCACGTAACATCAAAGCATCCCTGAAAAAAAGTAATGCCAATATAAATTTAATATATGGTATTATCATATTCATATATGTCTTGCAAGGGTAGCTGTACTTACTCGCGACCTTTAGCTAACAGATTTTGTACACCTCTCCTATAGATGACTCGAGTGAAGTGTGTGCAATGATTTGTCCTATCCATAGTATAAAGATACCAGGTTGGCATCAAACAAAAGCGTACGCCACTAAGCACACGCTCCGTTAAGTTCTTGCGTTCGAACCAATTGTACTCTAACCAGAGAATAACTGAAAGGAATATCTACAAATGGATAAGCTTAATGAAGAATTCTACAAAGGGTATTATTGTATTCAAATTACCTCAATTTCAGAGTTGACGCTGAGATAGCAGTTATTTAGTACGTGTAATAGCTCCTGTTCGCTAAAGTCAAGAAAGGATGTGGAGCTAACAATGTTTAGATAGACGCGTGATATGCGGGTCAACATTAGTTCCCGTAGAATTCTAGCTTGGGGGTAACGACGTGCCTCCAAGTAAACTTTAAAGGCAGTGTCCTCATTAAAGAACTCCATGTTCTCGAGTGAAAGCCAAAGCTGGCGTAGTATCTCTGGTATCTGCAACACCTCATCGGCGACCATCCGAGTCACCATCATCTTGCTCTCGTTTTCATTATTTGTCTTTGATGTTCCAAGGCTTCGGTTAGCCTGAGGAAAAAGTCCAAGCATTGGAAGCTTCTCAATGAATCGTTTAGCTGCATAAAGCTTCGCATAGTTCTGTAGGACAGTTTTAAAATTACGATAGCGCTCGTTCCCTAAAATAATGCCAGCTTCAAATAATGTCTGGTTTCGAAGCACAAGCATAAGATTCTCTGAAACCCGATCGATTGCTGATGAGTTGCGCTCGTTTTGCTTCTTCAAGCTGAGCAATTCCATGACGATCTGATTAGCATCGCCATCACCTTCTTCGCCGAGGCGGATCAGCAGTTTAGAAACTTCACCACGCTGTAGCACAGACACCAAGGTATTGGGTTGAACTGCTACCAAGGACAGGTCTAAAGAAGAGCAGCTGGTTGTTGGCTGCTCATTGCTGATTGGTGTTATAATCTGGTCAGGTACACTGATATCGACAGTATGAGTTTCGCCAAATTTTCCGGCGCTTACGAATTCAAATAGTTTAATTGTAGACGTGGCTGTTGTTATGATAGTATTCTCTTCGTCTTTTGGTTCCTCCGTAGGATCTTTATCCCGGTTATCCATAATGAGTGTTTGATCCGATAATTTCCAACAGTTAACGTTTCTTCAAATTTGTGAATTTTTCTCGTTTAAGTGTTTTGAGTTGTTTTTTTATCTGAACTGGAAACTTATATTTAAAAAAATATAAGTGCTTCTTGAAATTTTCGATGTTGTGAATATGAAGGCACAGGTCACTCTACTATGAAATCACACTACCTAAACTATTTCAAACGAGGCAGTTCTATATTAAACATTTTTGGTTTTTTTCTTGACACTATTAAAAGGTTGAGAAAATTAAAAAAAAAAAATAAAAATAAATAAACCGAAATGCTTTTAGTAAAAATTAGAGATACATTTTTAATAATAGCTCGTATTAACAATAACAACAGCAGTTAACTAAAAATCACTACAAACTGGAAATGCCTTCTATCTGATCTGAGCACGCAGTGCAATACCGCTAGGTATCTCCATGTTATTCACTTGCAGCAGCTTCACCAAATTCCGTATGAATTCCTGTGAGACCTTGAGCTCATCGTCCGCCTGCAAGCGATCATAAAGATCCAATGCGCCCTCATAGTCATTGACCTTAACAAATTGCCCCAGTAGCATATCATAGATGCGCTGCTCGTCAATGGTGCGCTGAAGGCCGCGCACTCCTCGTGCCAGACGTAGCAACGTACGCACCGATCCCTCCTGTCCCAAATGCTCACAGTTTTTGATCAGAAGCTCGTGATTGAGCTGAAACTCTGGGTTTATGATCAACCGACGCAGCTGTGTTTCAGTGCCTGACTCAGCCAATGCCAACAGCAATGCGCTGTTCATATTTGCCGCTCCATGCACGCGACTAACTGTGGCCGTAACAGCGGCCAGATGCTGTTGCGCTGACTCCTTCGTTGTGGCCGGGAAGCGTGCCAATTGCTCTACATCGCCATTGCTTAATTTGACCAGCAGCGACATTAGCTCAAACTGCAGCGGAGTGTGTTTGTAGCGTTGTGCCATGCGCTGAAATTCAGCAATGGCAGCGTCCAGATCAGCACGTAGAAGCCACTCCCGCACTAGGGGTCCCAGGAGAGCATTGTGCGCCTGGCAATAGCCATGTTTGCGCAGGAAACCGAACATTTCGGCTGTAAGGCTTTTTCCCGATCCAGCAACGGCCGTCTGGTTCACAGACAATTGGGCAGTGTGGTTAAGCAGCGACCACACATTCTTAATGACATAGTCGCCGCCGTTAATCCTGTGCTGCGCCGCCCGCTGCTGTAACAGCTCTTTGGCAGTATCGAGTTGCTCATTTTGGACCAGTAGTGCCGCATAGTCGATCAGTTTGTGCTCGTCTATCAGAAAACCTGAACGCAATATTTGTTAGGTGATGGAGTTGGAGAAGATGGCAAGCAAGACTTACCCGGATAAGTTGACTCTATACGCAACAGGCTCTGCTGGGCACGAGGCAGATTCTTAAGCTTGATGTGGAGATCAAGTATGGAGGCGAGCATCCCAGGACTGGTTTGCACGCGCAGCGCTTCGCATTTGGCCTGCAACTGGAGTGCACGCTCCAGGCGTCCATCGCGCACATTTAGTTGCAGCAAGCGGCGCAGTACACCGCGTGTGTTCAGGTGCTTGGCTTCTAGCTCAATCAGATGGCACTCCAGCTCATCCAAGGTCATGTCACGGGGATGTTTGATAAAGCCACCACTAGCAGCTGCATCTGTTGGTAACGTCAGATCTTTTTGACGCATTTTTTGCAGAATTTTAGCAATAGATTGGCGTGTTTCTTCATCGCCGTTGCTCGTCAATGTCAGAATGGATTCGGCTGCCGACGTGGACACTTGCAGCTTTAACCGTTGCATTTCGTGTAGAAAACGCAACAGATCAGCTGGATCTTGGCGTAAACGGGTTTGGGGTCCGCACATATGCAGTAGCAAAGCGCCAACGAAATCCTCCTGGCGTTGCAGTGATCGCTGCTGCAGCGCCTGAATGAGTTGGGCAAATAGTTCGAATCGTTTGTTGGCACGCATATGGACAGCGAGATTGGCCAAAGGTTGCATTAGCCCGGACAGTTGCAGGCGTGTGGGGTACCGTTTTAGCAACTCAAGAGCGGGTGCAACTTGTTGATTTTGCAAGAGCTGATGTAACACATGGACTAGAGTCTGTGAGGCGCGTACTCCCACGGCGTCAAGCTGTTGCAGTGCCTGAAGGGGATCTTGTAGCGTCTGCCAGAGATTGGGCAAAACGTATTGACGCAAAGTTGAATCATCGCATTCCACACGCAGCCGTTGCATCTCGGCTAGCAAACGCACTACACCTGCTTCGCCCTCGTGTTTGTGCAGATACTGCACCAGAGGCCAGAAATAATGTGGACGCAATGGCTCTCCGGCAGCATTCAGTGCCTCCAAGCAGGCAAGTGCCAAAGCTGGCTGGCGACGAAGCGCCAATTCTGTTATTACCTGCAGTGCACGACTGTTTTGGCCAGTCGTTCGCAGTTGGCGTGCAAAACGGAGCATCTGTTCGAGGGGTGTGCGTGCACGGAACAGCTCTTGGAGCAACAGCGCCGCATATCCATCAATGTTTTGATTTTCATTATACTTGGGCGCTGGCAAAGTGGCCACAAGCTGAATCATCTGCTCTGCCTGGCCACGGTGCAATAGCTGAATACAAAGACTATTTATTGCCGCTGGCACATCCACACCATTCACATACTCCGACGGCAGCTGAGCTATAAGCTGTTGTCCAAGTTGTACGTCCACCTCTTTGCAATTCAATACGGCGCGAAGCATCTGCAAGAGCAATGGTGCATTCAATTGATCCGCATGCTGCTTCAACAATTCACGGGCCTTATCCAGTTGCGAGTTCTCTACGTAAGCGACAAAACACAAGGCTTGAGTGCTGGCGCTTGGTGAAATGCCGGCCGCACGCATGCTTGTAAGCACAGACTCGGCGCCAGTTAGGTCCCCACTGCGTGCATGTCCCAAAAGAAGAGCATGAAAATTACGTTCTGTTAGGGCAAAACTTCGCTCTCGCATCTCAACCAGAAGCTCTGTAGTTTGGCGTATATTCCCACTGGCACCGGCCACATCCAATAGATCACTATACAGGGCGGCATCGGGTGCATCGTTATAGACGGCCATTTCGGCCAGCAGCGCTCGATGATCCAACAAAGGCAACTGATTTTGATACAGCATCTGTAGCTGTGTGTGATAGTGTGACAGCTTTGGTTGCTCCACTTTCAGCAACTGCGTCCACAAGCGCCGAAACAGATTTAATCGCTCTACGCTGCTTTGCACAGGCAGCAACTCCGGCACACAAGCTCCTAGCAAGAAGTGTAGTTGTTCGCCATTAAGCGGCATCTGTGTAGACGAGTTCTGCAGCTCCAACTGTTGCACAAGGCGTTCACAGTGCTCGTAACGAAGCATACTATGCTGCTTATAGTGCAACTCTAGTTGACTCCATAGATCTTCGATACTGACGTTAACCGGTGCATTTACTTTGGATTTTCCAGCACCTTTGCTGGTGGACTTCTTGAATGAGCCTACGACTTTTGCATCAGTTTCCGTAGTGTAACTGTGGACACATTGAAGAAGCGGTGTTCTCCTGGTTGATGAAATTGCATAACGTATACACCCGCTCCTAACTGAGTTGCCTGTAGCAGTTGCACTAGCAGCACCAGCCCGCAACGAGAGCCTCATTAGATGCGTCCGCAACATGGCCAATGTTGGAAACTTAAAATTGTTGCGCCAAAAGCTAAGCGATTGCAACCCAATAGCAACTCAAATCCAGCACGCGCACCGGGCCGGCAAAACAAGTGACTAGAAGTGGGATATCGGATATTAGAATCGATTAACATGCATACAACAGCTGATGCATTGCATAAATATCGCACTATCGCCCATGGTTCGTGCTTTTAAGTAGCACGATATTATCGTATCGCATAACCCATTCACTATCGATAGAATTTCAATAATCAAGCGAAATTTAAATTGTTTACAAAATCCAATTCAAAACTATTTTCTTCTCTATTTAATTATAAAAAAAAATTCTTTTTAAGCATTGCAGTTTATAAAATATATATTTAATAAAACCCTTTAACTTCATAAAGAATCTTATTGTAAAAATAAGAGCTTTTATTGTTATTTGAGAGATTACGAAGATGATAGAGATTACCCACCTCGGAAAGATTATATTAATAGGTATGTGGACGTATATATTCAAGATGACCTTATCAGTAAAAACTCAGAAACGTATTTTCAAAACTCATTTCAGTAAACAAAAAAAAAAAAATGCAGTAAAACAATGTTTATTAGCACAAGCTGCTTCATTATCTTTTATATGTATATGTGTAAAATACATCAAGAATGTACATAAATGCAAATTCATTTTACCCGAAAATGTTGGTTAAATTTTAAAATCTCTAAGAGTCTATGAAAAAAAAAGAAAGTTATCCCACTATTTGACTCGGACTGGGTCCAAAAGGTTTATAGCTTGCTCGCCTTCTTGCGCCTGGCGAAGGCCATGATCTGTGTACGATAGGTTGGCCCAGAGCGTAGCTTATCCAGCTGGACGGACTCTGCGTTGAGGGCATCGAGGAGTTGTTGTCGCCAGGGTTCCAGAAGCAACCGCTTGGTAGCCATTAGGGAGACAGCTGGCAGCTTAGCATGTTGTTCCATACGTACCCAGAATTCCTGTTCATTTGCCACCAGACTAGCTACCATACCGTGCTGTAGAGCGGTGCGCCCATCGAGACGCTCCCCGAATAGCAGCAGTTCAGCGGCTTTACTGCGACCCAATATCTGGGGCAATGACCAGCTGGCACCACCCTCGGCGCAGAGACCCAACTGGGAGAATGGCACCCAAAACTGAGCGTTTTCAGTGGCATATATGATATCACACAGGGCACAAATGGTAACACCCAGTCCCACACAATTGCCCTGGACGAGAGCCACCAAGACCTTACGATTGACCAGCATCTTCTTCACCAGTGAAGACATTACAAAGTTCGATGCACGAAAGTGTACATCTAGCGCGTCGTCGCCGTTCTTGCTCTGGAGCGCAAGCAGATCGCTCAAGTCATTGCCCGATGTGAAGGCAACTGCATCGCCCATCAGTACAACCACAGTGACCTCTGAATCCGCATTGGCTATGTCCAGAGCACGCAACAGCTCATAGATGGTGCGACGGCGCAATGCATTCTGCACGGCTGGACGATTGAATTGGATAATTAGTATATGGCCGCGACGCGTTATCAGCAGCTCCTTAAATGTCTTGAAATTAGACGCAGCAGCAGCTCCGCTCATGGTGACGTTGCCAAGCAGACTGAAGCCACAACCGCTCCATTTTATTTAATTGTGCTATATGATCGTGTTCAGTACTCGGTGCGCTGTACATTGTGCTCTTGCTCTGTCCGATGTGTGCTGTGTGCTATGTACCCACCATATGAGACGACAAACAGGCTTCGGCAAATAGTTTACGATTATCAGACATCGTCGAGGAGGTCGGCCTGCTATCGCTGCTGGATGATCAAAGTGCAGCAGTAACAGCAGCAACAGCAACAATTCTCTCCTCATCGTCAACTCTCTGGCAAGCTGCCCAACTTTAGCAACTATCTGTTTGCCAACGAAACGAGCAGAATTACAACTAAAGACACTCTATCTAAATATACATATATGTACAAATGTACACGCACACGAGTGTAAGAGAGATAGCAAGAGTCGACGAGGGACTGCGCATGAGACAGAGATAGAAACGTGTTTTTACACTGAACTGAGAGATACTCGTACTATAGTCAGTTCAGGATTCGCTGATTGCACAACTTCAACTATAAACTGACAATTGAGAGAGTTCTATCTTGATTCAACAATTGATTAGATAAGTTAAGATCTAATTGAAAGATTGCTATTAAAAGATAGCTATAACGAAAACAAAAAAGTTATTATATCAACAA
This sequence comes from Sphaerogastrella javana, assembly GCA_037040025.1. Classification (NCBI taxonomy): domain Eukaryota; kingdom Metazoa; phylum Arthropoda; class Insecta; order Diptera; family Drosophilidae; genus Sphaerogastrella; species Sphaerogastrella javana. The sequence continues at coordinate 214 of JBANCZ010004061.1, read as the reverse complement.
AAAAAAAAAAGGGAAACTTTGGCCGGATTATAATCTCAGGTAATTGCAAATTAAATAAAAAATCTTAATTTCTCGCACATATAAAACTAATTGTAAAGATCATTTAAGGCGCTAATGCTTTTCTCTTTCTAATCAAAATCAAATCAATTGCGATATATGTGATTTTAGTATATAAATGTATATATATATATATATATATATATATATATATATA
>JBANCZ010004060.1:0-11056 GCA_037040025.1 Sphaerogastrella javana | reverse complement strand
ACGTTGTGCTTTGGTACATATACCTAAAATTTCCTTACACATCTACTTTTATATCGATTACCGATATCAATTACCGATTAATCATATCGATTATCGATATTAATTATCGAAATAGATCGATAAAACTATACAGCACCGAAAATACTAGACATCTCCGAAAATCCATATCACACCAGATATATTATTCAACTTCCAAAGTACTATACTTCCCCAAATATACTATTCTGTTCCGAAAAGACCATAAAACTAAACAAAAAACTAAACTACTGTTGGGCCAGTCCCTACTGTTGGACATTTAAATTGAAATTATTATTATTCTCAATTCTGTCTAACTCAAGAATTCTGCAAATATCGGCAACTATGCTTATGTGTTTGTGCATAAATTAACTTACAATCATTGTGCCTCTTTTTCTCTTCAATTTCGAATTATAATGTTCGACGCCGATTACTTCGAATTATAGCGTGTTTTTTTCAATAGCTCCGAATTTTTTTGCTTCGAATTAACGAGAGCATAAAAATGTATGGAAACAGTTCGAAATATCGAGAGATTTTGTAGGGAACTCGTGTAAGCTTCGAATTAGTGAGTGAATTATCGAGAGTCGACTGTATTATATTTTTTCAGACTGACAGATGGATAGACGCATAGACGGATAGGTGGACTTACAACATACGGACATTGTTCAAACATTGCAGGTGTCTGAGCGTAGAAATCGGGTGTTAAGTATTTTTTGTGAAGTACACTCTGATTCCCGTAGTATTAAGTAATGGTACGATTAATCGTATGATGCAAAACAATCGACTTTTCACAAACAAATTTCGATTTAATCTAATCTTTTGCTATCCCTAGTAGTTTTGTATCACAGTTCATTATAGCGTCTTCATTTTTAATCATCGCAATCACTCACATCTTATATTGTTGCTCTCGCACATGTATAAAACATTTTTTTGCACATCTTTAATATTTCTTTATCGATCTGTCTAAATTACAGAAGACTTTCCAGGAAATAAGGATACTCTTATGTTGGGAAAAGCACCTTAGTTTATTATAAATGCACGAGATCTTAATAGTATTCATATACAGATAAGTTTGCTCAACCGACTCAGTTTGTTATTGTTAAAAATAATACACTTGAACTTGCACAAAATTTATTACCGGTGGCATAATAAACGTTATGTTTACAAAACATTAAAATTTCTGGTATATTTATGTAGAATATAGATGATGCAAGTTAACGTAAGAGAGTACATATCGAAATACCTCACCTTCACAATTCAGAAAAGGAGTATATTGATCGCAATAAGCGGCTGGTTGTGCTGCAGCTGCTGCTGCGACTGCAGCTACCTGAAAGTGTGGCAAGAATAGGGGCGAATTTTTTTGCAGATTTATCATTTGCTGATAAAATATTGATGCGTTATCTGAGTATACGGAGTTAAAATGTAAAGATGTGGGCGATAGCAGAGAGGTTGAACGTGACTCCAGACTCTTGAGTGGATACTGTGAAGACACTGTTTCACGGGTACATTCGTATATAGATGGTGTGCCTGATGTGATGGTGAATGCAGAGGTTGTTGCTTCTAATGGTGAAGTGTTCGTTATAGTATGACTCGATTCGGAATCGGATTTTGGTGTTCCTTTACGAAATCGATATTCTCGTTTGTCAGTTTCAATAGATTTTGTTTCGTGCTCCAGTATTTTGTCAATTGAGAAAGAGCTTTCCTTTAGCTTGGACGCTCTATTAGTGTTAATATTCTTATTAATGTCCATGTTCTTATATGACGTTAAAGCCGCGAAAGCGATCCCGAAAATTTTAAATGCACACTAACTGTTATGCGACGCCAATGATTGCAGACCAACTAATTACAGACTGGTCACAGGGCCGAATAAATTGTAGTAAATCAGATTTCACAGAATATAATAGATTGTATACATACATAAGTATAATGTCGTGCTAATGGAGATAGATACCAACATTAAACGTAATACAGTGAGGCTATGTAGATATGAATATATACAGATAAAGAATGAACTACTATCATCAATAAGGTCTCATAGAACCTTACTTGAACCCACCTCTGTCAGCTAGACTCTCAGATCTCGATGGCCCCAAAAATTACAATTTCAATTCGTTCATATATAGATTCAACGAACGGTACTTACGGAGTCGTTGGTCGGTTTGTTATCGTTCTAACACAACCAGTCATATAAATCAAAACACTTGGGGCTTATTAAACACATTGCTAAAAGCTACCCACCCAGCGCTCATACGAGTACCAAATGTATATATGCACATAAATATACATACATTCGTATATATAAAATATATATATATATAAACATATAATAAATGTTTATATATATACATATATAAATTCGGGTAGTGTAGCGCCGTTTCATTCGCACTTTACCTATTCGTCGGTACTTTTGATCGAGTAATTGTTAATCACCCGCTTATCAGTATCGTTCGTACGTCTTTCGTTGTTGTTGCTGGAGTTATCGTTACTTTGTTTTTGTTCTTGTGATTGGTATTATTCTCATCATCCTATTTTTTTCCTATTACGCGACTGTTTACTGTATACCCTATGTGTGGGTGTATACACTACGAACATATGTACATATGCATATAAAACTGGAAAGTCTTGCAGTTTGTGACACTAAATTGAATATTACTAATATTATTTATTGTATATGCACTTTATTTTCAATTTACGATATCTCCATAAATTTCTAATCGATCATTACTAAAATTACTGCGCCTATGTACTATAAATCTTGCAAAATCTGAAACATTCCTCATTCAAACTTCTGCTGTTATGCAAAATGTTAATAGCAAATTATGCATTCAAGGAGAATGAAGAAAGTATTGAACATATGAATAAAACTTAAAATGTCTGCAAACTACAAATGATTAATGTAGCTCTTTAATTTTGTGAGATATATGTGATTAATACACAAACAATTCAATTTTTTGTTGATGAATTCAGTTCTCAATTGATAAAAAAAAATAATGATGATTACTGTTCTATGCAATAATTTAATATAAAATAGTATCTTTTTGTCGAGCATTCTGCTCTAGGTTGTGTTTGTATTGACTTTTATTTATTATAGTTGTAAATAAAATAAAATAACCAATAGCTTTAGTGCAAACCTCTAACATTTTAACCTATTCGGCACCAACGTATAGGGTATACCTTCGTTTTGATTGAGTAATTTTAGTAGTGCTACTATTTGAACTACAGTTACCATTCTCTCTTCAATTTCTTTCTCCTGTACCTGAATTATAAAAATTGACCATTAGGTTTGTTTAAATATAGCAAACAGGTTGACTTGACAGGCCGACTGTAAAATTATGTGTTGTTAATGTGGCTAACAGACCGATAGAGTTCAAAATTTAATTTACTTCACTTTAATATTCGTACGAAGAACTCATTTCCCACTGTCTTTGTCGCTTTGAACCTTTGAACGAACTTGCGTATGTGTTAATTGAACTCAATATATCATATCCTACTGTCTCTAATGCCCGACTATGTTCTCATTGTTTGTTTTTGTTGTTTTTTTCGGCAGTTAAATTTTCGAAATAATTCATACATTTCAATAACAGTGGTGTAACGAAGGCGAAAGAGTAATACAGAGGAGTGTCTTATCAACCATAGGCCCCCTTAAAGCCATTGAGATGATGGATTACTTTTGATTTTGGGCAATGCAGTCTCGATAAAATGTATTAAATAAATGTCACTAATTGTTGTTAGTGTTGTTTACTCAATACCTCAGTTAAATATCAAATTTGAGGCGCCTGTTCGTATATAGTACTATAGATATGCTTCAAGGGTAGTTCAACATGCGGTTCAGTACCGTAGGCGCCTGTCGTTTAAATACCAGTATTGTAACTCTGCAATTCGGATTATTTTTCGTAAAATTTTATTGTTTTTAATCCGATTTTTATTACATTTTCAGCGATTGTTGTTGTTATTATTTTATACTTATATGCTAAAGATAATAATAGGTTGTCAAAAAAGTCCTGCAGTATTTTTATTGAATTTTCAATTGTTAATAAAATTGGTTACAATAATGCGATTCAAGTCAAATATGCGCCGTTTTGTTAGATGACGCATTCCAAACGAGATGCCAATTTCATAATGCCTCTCACTTCCCTATTCGCAAAAAAAACTCGTAGAGCCAATTTCACAGGACTCTCTTGTGGCCAACTTCAAACTGCCAAGCGCGCTCGCCATGGACAGAAACAGGTGGTAATCACTTGGTGCGAGATCCGGACCATACGGTGGATGCAAAGGAACCTCTCATCCGAGCTCCCGGAGCTTCTGACGCGTCACCAAAGATGTGTGTGGCCGGGCGTTGTCCTGATAGAAGACAATTCGGCCTCTGTTGATCTAAGGTGGCCTGTTTTGCATGAGTGTTGCCTTCAAGCGGTCCAGTTGTTGGCAGTACAGGACCGAATTGAGCGTTTGACCATAGGGGAGCAGCTTATAGTGGATGATTCCCTGTCAATCCCACCAAATACACAGAAGGCCGTCAATCCAGGCTTGGCCACCGTGTGGGCCGCTTCACCGCTTTTCAAACAGGACCGTGGTATTCCCCATTTGTGTTTGGAAAATTTATTCAATATTTTATTGTCAGAGTAACGTGTTTAATGTAGTTTTGCAAATATGTGCAAAGTCACAACGCTCTAGCTCTAAAAAAATTCGTGTCTAGGCGTTTTAAATTTTTGGTATCCAATTTTGGGATGATGGGGTCAATATCTTGAAAGTTTTCAATACAGAGTGGTATTTTTGGAGCAGTACACTACTCCCGGTGTATTTCGAGTTTTCATGCAGTTTAGTATTTTTGATGCTGTATAGACTAATCAATAATCGGTTTCTATAGGTAATATTGGTTAAAAGGTATGTTTTTAATGCAATTCAGAACATATTTATGTATCAAAGCTAAACGGTCCAAAATTTGAAAATAATAGTATACACCCTCCATTCCAAAAGAAACCAAATTAAAAATATCCAACAGTAGGGACTGTCCCGACAGTAGGGACTCTGTGTTTAGTTTTTTGGGGCAGTATGGTCTTTTCGGAACAGAATTGTATTTTTGGAGAAGTATAGTGCTTTTGGAGTTGAATAGTATTTCTGGTGTGATATGGATTTTCGGAGCTGTATAGTATTTTCGGTGCTGTATAGTTTTATCGATTATCGATTTCGATAATTAAAATCGATAATCGATATCATTAATCGGTAATTGATATCGGTAATCGATATAAAGATGTGTAATGAAATTTTAGACATATGTTCCAAAGCACAACGTTCTAGCTTCAAAATTGCGCGTTGTAAGCTGATTTTAAGCTTCAGGGTATACACCAGTGCGGGTTTGGGGACAGGTATCCATAATTTGATTATAAGAGTAGGTGCACAATGAAATTCAGCACATATGTGCTAAAGCACAACGTTCTAGCTCCAAAATAGCGCTTGGTAAGCCAAAGTGTAGATCAAACGGTGGAAGGTGCAAATGTTTCAAAGTAAAACGTTCAAGATTCAAACATTTTAATAATTTTTGAAATTCCATCAGTAAAATTAACTTTATGATCTTGTTGGTTTTTGACCATGTTGGTGATACTATTAATATTTAGTCCACCTAGAGAATTCATGATAACTATATATATATAACTATACTCTTTTAATAAATTACTTAAACGCTTGTGTTAAGAGATATCATTTATTGAATATAATCAGACTTGGTCGAAAACTACATAATTAAGTCAACTGTATTTCTGTAGAGTTTTCAAAGACATTTAAGCTGCTTTTTTGGGAAACTGGATTACTTCTAAAATTTTTTTACGAAGTTTGCTTTACACGTTAACAGATTAGCTCAATGGAAATGACATGTCGTATATACATCAAATAATTCTCGAAGTAGTTAAAAAAGAACTAAAAGTCAAGGCATTGGGTCATCAAGCCTAAGAGGTGCAGGGGTTGGACAACTGTTGTTGCTTGTCTGTCCTTTTGTTGTACCTTGCAGATAAGACACTGTGGAGGTGCAAAATCCTTAGGTCATGTCAGAAACAAAAAAGTTACTGTCTCTTTGCCAGCAACATGACGCGTTCAAGTCAAAAGTAAGAACAACAACAAGCAGAAGAGCCACATCAAGTGCCACAATGTATGACAGGACAAAAAAGTAAAACTACACAAGTGAAATGAAAATGAAACGAAGTTATCTTGACTCTGGGCTCATGGCTATTATTGCTGTCTTGCTGTCTCTTTGGGTGTAAGTGTTTTGGGGCAACAATTTCAACTGCCATGGCAAAAGGGAAAGACAGCAGAGACTGCAGAGACAGCACAGATATGGAGAAGGAGGACCCAAAATGGGGGTTCAGTAGTCAGCCACAAAGCACATGCCAAAAGGTCCAAATGAAATTCAAGTGCGTGCCAGATGTATAGCATGCAAGGCGATCCAGGAGCCGATCCGTAGCCACAGTCGGAATCACAGTCAGTGTCAGAGGAGAGCGTACAGCCGGATTTTAGTGTTGGAGCCGGGGTCAATGTCAAAAGTTAAAACGCAGCAAGTAGAAGAAGAAGGAAAAGAGCAACACAGTAAAAGGCAAGTGGCAAAATTTTAATCAAAGACTTGGCTTGGTTCGTCTTGCTTCAAGCTGCCCTAAGTCAAAGTGCAGGCACTGGATTTAACAGTGAGCAAACAGCAAAGGCCAATAACAGCAACAATAACAACAACAGGAACACAAATAACAACAGCAACAGCAACAATAGTAAAAGAAACTACAAAAAGAGCAGGAGCATCAACAGTAGCAGTAAGTAAAAAAATATCGAAGAAGGCAGAAACAAGTGAATCCTTAGAATTGCTTAACATTTGCCTAAGCACGTGTCCTATTTTTTTTTTTTTTTTGCTCTGCGACAGTATTAACAGTTAGTGCGACTCAGGTCCTAAGCTCAAAGGCGCAACATCAACCACAGGCAAGACCCACTCCGACTGCCCATGCTGCTGTTTATGGCTAAGCTCTATTGCAGGGCTTCTTCATAAGGTGCACCGCATGCGGCCAGTCTGTGGCACAGAGTACGGTGGCACGCCACACACATTCACACACACACACACATCATGACATTGAATGCAGAAAAAGACACAGCCAAAGGCGAAGGCAAAGGCAAAGGCGAAGGCAAAAGAATTTTTGCAAATGAAATTGAATTCATAAAGGAGCTGCTAATTAATCAAGTCTGTCAAAAAGGTAACATGGCCAGAACTGATGAAAATCTCACATCAAGCCAAAGCATCTGTACTCTCAACAGTGGGTACTGCGGCTACATTGGGTATAGTGAGTACTGTATGTTCAAGCTCAGGCTGGTTTGAGCAGCCGCATTCACAGCTGTTTAAACTTGTCGACTAAGCCGCTGCAAATCCCTTGAAAGCTTTGCTTGTCTGCACCTGGCAGAACCCTCCCATAAAAAGAAGTTAAAAATAAAGTAGAAAAGAGAAGAAAACGTACATCCAGTACGTTGGGCACAAAAATGAAATGAAATTACAAAATTATGCCAGATGCGTACATATTTTGAGCGAACTTTGCGCCCCAGTCAAAGGCGCTTATGAAAATGTGTAAAAGCAAACAAATCTGCCATGTGCTGCTCCCAAATAAAGACTCAAGACCAGGACTAAGTATATCATCTAACCTGGCATGCAAATACTGTCAATTTTTCACTGAAATTCCATAGGCTTAATAATTTTACACATACTTAAATACTTTTACTTTTGGTTCGTTCAAACGAAGTTGCATTATGCATATTTTGGCATATCAAACAAAACTCTGGTCATAAGGCCGAAAGAGAGATTGAAAGAGAGAGATACTTATGCAACAACTGAAAGGATTTTCCGCTGAATTATATGTTAATTATGCGCTAAGCTAAGCAACTTTCCACTCTAAGACTTTGCTCGGCTTCAAGCAGAGTTCCCAGAGTTGATAGAGTTGCTGTGGGTTGAGCAGCTTAGCGGCGACTTTTGAGAGAATAAATATATATATAGAAAAATAACTTTACGTTCGTTATTGTTTACTTTATTCCCTCACTCACTTGCACATTGCAACCAAAGAAGCTCCAACTCAAGCTGTAGCTGAGGGCTGTGGCCGGCGTCTGCAGCCGGACTGAGGACTTCCGTTAATGGCGGCGTCTGCACCGTCAGACTGTGAAACGGCAACGGAAATCCACGTTAGAGACCACGGCAACAAAACAAAATCCCCAAATTTCCCCTGGAAATGGAAATGGCAATGGTAATGTAGATTGCTACGTGGCGCATAAAAGATATGCCTGAACAGTTTTTGCTACGATTTCAGCATGAACGTATAGTATATATATACTCCGAAATTGCAGCATATGGCAAAAGTTTAAGTAAGCAATTTTTATTTATATGCCACACAACACTCTCTCACACACACACATTGACTACATACTAATGTGTATTGACTGCGTGTGTGTGCAGCTGGTGAAAGAAATATGAGAAATTGTAGCATATTTTGCTTTCTGTTGGTCTAACTCAACTTTTATTTGTTTGCTTCATTGCATGGCACAGACATTTTGCGGTCGAGCGAGTCAAAAGCCTGAGCTCTATCTATCTCTCTCTATTTCTTTCACCCTCTCTCTCTCCCTCTCTCTCTTATCTCTGTTTTCTATTCTCAATTTTTCCATTTAAATTGAGAAATTGCGAAGAGCACGAAAGAAATGTGCACACAAAGCCCAAACTGTTTGTTGTGGCACTCCTTTATTTATGCCTTCAGTTGTTGATGTTGTTGTTGTTTTTACTAGTTATTGTTGCTGTTGTAGTGACTATGACTAGAATATGTATCGTTGAATGGCCACTTTCTGGTCACTTGGCATTCGAATAAGCAGTTGCATTTTGCATATGTGCAAAATACTTGTAGACCCAACTGCATTTGTAGCTGTCTGTCAGTGGCTCTGTCCATCTGTCTGTCTGTCCATAAATGCACAGCACATGATTTGCATAGCACAGCAGCAGCATCATCAATTTTATTTATATAGCATTCCATACATATATTTGCCATCAAAGTTATTTGCCAGTGAATATGTTTAAGGCTCTATTCAAAAGTACTCACGCTCTTTGAATCTTTGAGTAAGCGTTTATTTTTCATGAAATTTGTCAAGGTTTTTTGCAACGTTTTTCGCATAGTTTTGTCATTGATAATTTCAAATCAATTGCATACAAATTAATGATATACAAAACTTACCTCCTTCATCGGTCATCACCAGTATGGTCGTCTCTGGACCGAGACCCTCCGGATTGAATACCTGCACCGTAACTTTGTATTGTGTATAGGTTTGCAAATTTTGTATCTCATGGCTCTGTAATTAAAATAAAAGAAATACATACACAAAAGTTTGTAGTACACGATTTTTGAAAAAATATTTTACATAGCTTTTAAAGCTGCATAGTGGGAGTAGTGTGTTCGATACGGTTTTAAAAGGGCGCACAAGTCAAATGCAGCATTCTTGCTGCTGTTCTTCAAGCGGAAATTGCGCATTGCATACTTTTGTGCGTTCTTGGCAAATAAACACGAAAAACTGCAGCAGTTAAATAAAAAAAAAACTTTCCTTGGTAAAGAGAGTGTGTGAGAGAGAGAGGGAGAGCCAGAGAGTGTGAGAAGGGAGAGAGAGAGGGAGTGGGAGAGTGAGAGGAGAGAGAAAGAGCGCGTGCTGCTAAAAGGAAATTGAGTTGCACGCCCAACAAGCACTCACTCCTTAATTGTACGTACCGAACTCACACGCACAAGTACACACATGCATACATACACATATACATATAGACATGAGTACACATATAGACACATGTATATATAGTACATATAGACATATGTATGCTGGCTGCATGCAAAAGCAATCATTGAAGATGCGTTTACAGTTTCCTGCTACAAGATGAGAGACAAAAACTTTACGCTTCCCGGTTGAAAATGTAGTTGGAGCTGGAGTTGGAGCTGAGCAAGGAGTTGGAGCTGTAGCTGAAGGTGGAGTTGGGTGTGGCTTATTAAAATTTAACGAAAGGTCAAAAGCAGTGCGAAACCATTAAACAAGCCGCTGGCTTTGAGTAGCAGCAGCAGCTAACCCATACACACACACTCATACACATACAGACTCACACTCAGACTCACACTTAAACACACACTCACACACGCTGCTGTGTGTGGTTTAGCCCAAAAATGGCTGCCGCTACAGCAAACACAATTTATGTTGCATACATTAGGGCGACTCGCTTACAACAGCCAGAAGTCTGCTGCTGTTGTTGCCATTCTTGTTGTTCCTGTTGTTGTTGTTGTTGCAGCTATTTTCGGTTAGCTGGCCTGACCACAAAGCGGTTGGTTCGCTGCTCTTAGCCTCTCTCTGCCTGCTCTGCTCTGCTCTGTACTGGCTCAAAGCCTGTGCTTAGAAACGGATTGACTGCCATGCCAAAAGCTTAAGTGGCTGTTGGGCTATAGTGCTCTTTGGGCTCGGCCAGCAAAGAGAGAGAGAGAGAGAGAGGCAGAAAACGAGTGTGGAAGGGGAAGAGAGGAATAGAAAAAGCCAGTTGGAGAGAGGGACAGAGGGATAGCGGTCGCGCTTTGATTTAACAAGCTACAAAACTCGCATATCTTTACTATGGCGCAGTGCCTCGACTGAATAGACTGGGTTTTAGTTGCCTTGGCGACGCTAATGCCAACATATAATTTCATTTTATGTAGTCGCAGCAGCAACAGAAGCAGCAGCACCCAGAAGCGAGTGCTTACTAAATGAGCTACCAAATTTACAACTGCTGCCGCTTTTATGGTCACCCAAAAAAGTTTCCACTGCCACTGAGTTAATTGATATAATGTAATTGATGGATCCGACTAAGCTTAGCCAAAAGTATGATAAATTGCCATGCGAATGCTCTGTGTATACATATATATGTATAGATACTCTATAGTATACATAGTTAGATTCGATCTGCTGTGGCATACGAGGGTTGTCTGATAAATAACCGGCCTCAACGTGAAGCTAGCGGCACATCTGAAAAAAAAGTTTCTACTTCAAA
>JBANCZ010004059.1:0-11058 GCA_037040025.1 Sphaerogastrella javana | reverse complement strand
ATATAAAAGTTATAATATAAATAAGAATCTATTGGCAAGCAGTGTTTGAATCGCGTCAGTGCGTAAGTTCCTATTAATTCTATATTTTTTTTACCGTTCGTTCAGAGTTCGCGTTGCAGTATGTCTAAAAATAAATCAACAACAACAACAACAAAGAGCATAGGAAGATGAAGAAGAATAAAAATAATAACAACAACAACAGCATCGAAATCTATTTAATGAATATTAATTGGCTGCAATTTCATATTGTTGTTTTTGTTCTTGTTGAGGTCACAGTGTTTGGGCCTGTGTGTGTGTGTGTGTGTGTGTGTGTGAAATAACGGGAACATCAGACAACAATAAACATTCTGCGCTTGTCCAATTGCCATTTCTATGCCAAAGAAAAGAATTGTGCACAAATAATTGCTAATAAGTTGCAACAAAATTACAATTTCTTTTATGTTTTTTGTTTTTGTTTTTGTTTTAAATGGCTTCATTCATTCGCGAGACACGCATACGAATTTCTAATGCAATTAACGTGCGCAATGCTGCCAGCGTCGCAGTCGGCGTCACAGTCGACGTTGCAGTCGCCGTTGCAGTAATGTGCGCTGTCTGCGGTTGCAGCCGCCTATATAAAAAAACATAAGAAATATTTTTTTCTCCCTTTCTCTATCTCTCTCAATGTTTTTTGTTGCTGTTCGAAATGTGAAAAAAATGTACATATATTTTAATGCACATTATTGTGTAAATGTGTATGTGTGTGTGTGTGAGTGCTCTTCTTTCATTTCCTTTTTTGCTTTATTGCAGTGCAGAGCGTCAAGTGTTGAAAAACGTCGCAGCGTCTAACGGCATTTCAAGTCTTAACGGCGATTAAAGAAAAACAAAGTCAAAGTGCAAGTGCTGTCAACACAGTGCCAAAGAGAGGGTGAGAAGAAGAGAAAGAGATAAAGAGGCAGAGAGTGACACAGCATATATGTGCATGTATGTGTGCATGTGTGTGTGTGTGTGTGTGTGTGTGCAGCATTGATTGATTATTGCTGTTAATTGTTGCCATATCGCTGGAATTGCATCTGTTGCGGGTAAGTTTACAGTAATTATGCGCTCTCTCTATCGCACTCACATAACTTTCTCACTGTCGCTCGAAATTGAGTTTTTCCCCGTTAATTATGGAACGCATTAATTATATAATTTGAGTGAAATTTTCAAATTCACTTTCAACTCTTCTAGGCAAAGCGTAAATCATTAACAACAACAACAACATCATCATCATCATCGACAAAATGCATAAATATTTAACACAAATGAGTTTAGAAATGCAACAACAACAACAACGACAACGAAAATAACAATAACAATACAAATAACCGTTAGTTTCTATTTCAACATTAGCCAGAAGAAATAACGAAAGAAAGAAAGACAGAAAAAAATGAAACCGTTTTCTAAAAATAATTTATTTTGTATATTTATGCGAGTTTTTTTTTCGCTTTGTTGCTGTTGTTGTTTGTTTTGATTGTGAGAAACGAAAGGAAAACGGATTATAATGAACTTTTAACAATCGCCAAATAGACCTGCCTCTATTGCTTTAATATCGTTAATCGTAGATCGTATATCGTATATCGTTACGTTTCGTTTGGTTTCGTTTCGTTTTGCTTTGTATAGCATTCGTATCGTTTAATAAGAGCGCATTATACAAGCGCCGGCGAAATGTTTAGCATATGGTAGAAATGCGATAAACAACAACAACAATGAATGAATGAATGAGTGAATGAATGACAATGACAACAATAACATAAACATACATGTCAACAAAGCATATTTCGAGCACATATATGTGTGTGTGTGTGTGTTAGAAAGGAGTAGGGGGAACTGCTGTTGATGGGAATGGGAATTCCAGGGTGTTGAGTGGGCGGGGGTAATGGAATGTGTTTGTTGTGGGCATGGCAACGAATTCGTTTGTACACTGCACATAAGAATGGTCTATCGATAATAGAGTTGTCACGGAAGGTGTGACGCGTCATAGTTAACCTAATCGATAACGATAACATATATATGCAATGAGTAATCGACAATGATACCAATTATATGCAATGAGCAATTGATAATATGAATACACAAGGTCGATGATCAACATCTCGTGCTAGTGAAAGTAATCGACAGTAGTAACACTTGTTTGCAGTGAGTAATCGATTACGAAAACTTTTGTACAAGATGAGCAATTGATCACATGAATACACATAGTCAACAACTGCTTGAGAAGTTAGATTTAATCGATAACAATAACAATTAAATGGAGTGAAGAATTGTTAATGATAACGATAACATGAATACACAGAATTAATCGTCAACAAACAATCGACTGGTCAACTAATCCATGACATATGTTTCGTTCTTATCCACCTAAGTGGTACACCCAACCATGTGAAGGGTATCGCCCCACGTTGACCACCAAAGCGTAACCCAAACGATGTACGACAAACGGACAAACGGACAGAGGGACAGCGGGACAGAAGGGAGAGCGAAATGTAACAAACAGTTTGTGGCTCTCACACGAGTGAATGCCTTCTTTCCTTCTTTCTTTTTCCTTTTCTTTTTCTTTTTCTTTTTGCTTCTGTTGCGGCTGCTCTCTTTCTTGCAGTTTTGAATATTTTCGTTTTTGTTTTTTGAATACTTATGTCATGCTCGTTGGGTCTGGCTCCAGCTGCCCGTCCGACTGTCCGACCGTCCCCATTGTCTGTCCGTCAGACTAGTTAACTGCCCACTGGCCCTGGCTCTGGCTCTAGCTCTGTCTTTGACTTTGACTTTCTCAGGTGCCGGGCGTAATGCGATCCGTTGTTGCCGCCTAGCGATCGAGCTACTTAAAGGGGTGGGGCTGCGGTTGCGGCTGTAACGGTACACCCTTTATGCCCGTCTCGCTCGCTCCGTCAGCTGCGATAAGTCGCATTGTTGTTGTTTGTTATAGCTGGTCATAGACCTCAAAGCATTTGGCCAAAACTAAAACCTAAACAATAAACATAAAAAGCAACAACAACAACCACACGAAGCAAGTAAATAAAAAATGCAGAAAACCGCAAATAGCCGACGCGCTTTGTGGCTTTTGCGGTACTGTAATCCGCTAACCAACACTACCCCTCGCTCCCCTTGTCAAACTCCTCATTGCTTGCACAACAAGCACATTTCTTTCTTTCCAACCCAACACACCCACTCGCTCTTTCTCCTCATCACTTTGATGTTGCTATCTCCCTTTGATAAGCGCACGCATCAGCAGTTACCGCGGGGGGGATAGGTAAATCGCTTACCGCAGATGCTGTAAAAAGAACACACGAAGAAAAAAAAATTATCAAACAGTAGGGATGGTGGCCAACAGTGGGGACCCTGTATATTTTAGGAGCAATATAGTATTTCCGTCACTGTATAATTAGTAATGGATTTCAACAATTAATGTCGATAATCGATATCGTTAATCGGTAATCGATAAAAAACGTATACGTGTTTTGCAATTTTTGAAATATGTGCCAAAGCAGAACTTTCTAGCTTACAAATTGCGCGTTATATGGCGATTTGTAACTACAGTGTACCTACCCATCATTAGGGGAATGGGGATACGAATCTAAAATTTCAAAATGACAGTAGGTGTGTAATGTCAAAATCCGCATATGTACCAAAAACAGTGTCTTCTATCTTTAAAATTGCACATGTCATTCCAATTTTTAGTTTGATGGTATCTATCCTTCCGTGGGGGAATGGTGTCAGTCGAAGTATAGGTGATCACACAGATGTTATAAATGGGGTCTGGAACGCATCCTTCTGTCTGTTGCGCATAAAGCGACTTTTGCACAAAGTGAACAGACTCTTTGGGGCTTTAAATTCAGGGTCTCTAAATGAAGAAAATGAAAAAATAAAATTATGTAAGAATAAAAACAGAGCGAAAGACAGCGTAAAAGCAAAAGCAAAGAAGACATCAGAGCAGAACCCGGCGTAATCTACCTGAGATTCCGATGAACAAACAAAAAAAAAAAAAAACAATAAAAAGAACATCAAAAAGAAAACGAAAGAGAAAATGAAACTGAACTGTCATCTAGGTAACAAAACATTCATTTGCCTCTTGGGCCAATAGTTCAGGCTGAGGCTGAGGCTCAGGTTCACTGAGCCGGCCGGCTTCTTGCTTGATTGTCCCAATATATATATATGTTGTTGTTTTAGCTGGGGGTTAGAGCAATCGCCTGGGAAAAGTTGATGCACGACCTAACATACGACTCCACTTCTGTGTGTGTGTGTAATCGATATCGATCACCATCGAAACGTGCCGTTCTGCATAATCTGCCCCTGATTTTGTCTTGCCTTTCAATGTTCACAGTCTAATCCTCCCTTTCTATCTTTCTCTCTCTCTCTTCCTCTCTCTCTATCTCTGTGGCGCATGATTAATGTTTGATGCACACTTGGCAATAAAATAGTGAATAAAACTGAACACGAATTTATTTTTTTTATTTATTATTATATGTTGGTGCAGCATTTCTGTTATTTTGTTTTTAATTTTGTCTTCTTTTGTTCGTTCGAATTTAAAGTGTTTCTGTTCGATCGTTACAATCGTTTTAAAATTGCATAAACACCACGGCGTGAGTAATACACCACTGCAAGTGTGTTGATATTGCCGCTGCAAGTGCTGTAAAAGAATTAGCTGACAACAGTGTTGGTTAACGCGGCACGCATGCGCTGTTGTCTGGCCAGCCGGCTTTAACATGCCGCTGTTGTTAACATGCGCGCGCTCTGCAAAAAAAAAAAAAAAAACGATAACATTTTTTTCCGTTTACCCACTACGGTCACACAGTTAACAGTTGGCTCTCGCGCGTCGCGTCGCGTTCGCGTTCGCGTTTTGTTGTCAGTTTTCTTGGCTCTGTTTTATTATTTTTTTTCTTTTTATTTGTTTTTTTTTTTATCGCGAGTGTCTTTATTGTTTTTTTTTTTAACATTCTAACTGTTATACGATCTGCGGTGTGTGCGTGTGTGTGTGTGCAAAAATGCAAATTGTTAAAAAATAAAATACCTTTTACATTTATATGGTGCAAACAATTAACTGCCTTTGTCTGTGCGTGTGTGTGTGAGTGTGTGTGTGTGTGTGTGTGTGCTTGTGCTTATACATATTGAAAGCCAGAGCGTGTGTACGTGTCTCAGTGTATGAATACCTCTGAGTATGCAAGTGTGCGTATGTGTGTGTATATGAGTGTATGAGTGTGTCCAATTCTAACTTTTTTTCATGTTGTTTTTGCAGTTCTGTTTTACGCGCATACAACAACAACAACAATAATAATAATAGGAATAGTAATAACACTTGAAATAATTCAATTTACTTTTTTTGTCGCTTCGTTTGCTTTTGTTGCTTTTGTTGTTGCCGCAGCAACAGTTTTACTTAACAGACACACACACACACATAATACACACATGCAGTTGCATGTGTATGTAGGCTTGCACATCCTGCTTGCTTTGCCTTGTCTTCGCTCTCTCTTTCTCACTCTCTGTCTCCCAATGCCTGCTGCAACATGTGCAGTGTTGGAAAACGCAGAATGCTGCGCGCGTGTTCTTCCTTCCTTTTTTTTTTTGAAATATTCAATTAGCGCACAAATGCGAATTGAAATGGGTTCAAAACTCTTGTCTCTTTTGCTTTGTAATTATCTAATGGCGCAAATGAAACTTATCACATAGCCAACAGCAGATAAACCTCATATTTATATATATAAATATACATATTTATATATGGCTATGACCCACGCATCTGATAAAACTCGTATTTGGCTCGTTTGTTTGCGTGTAATTAACAAAATTGCGACAAAAAGGCCAAAGAAAAAAAAAAAAACAGATTTTGCGTGCATGATGTCATTTTTTTATGATTGTTATTATTGTACATTTGTGTCTGCTTTAGTTTAATTTTTAACATGAAATTTTGTGCGTGTGGGCAGCAACAACAACAACAAACAAACAAAACAAACAAACTAGAAGAAGTAGATGAAGAAGAAGAGCAGCAACAGCGGCGCCAACAGATTCTTATTTGGCCTGGGCAAATATCAGTGCAAGAGGTCAACACTGAAGTTGTAGGCGCAACTGTGACGTCACAATTCTCTTTGTTTACAAACGACAGCAACAACAACTACAACATGAAATCAAATTAAGCGTATTGTTGTGATTTCCTCTTATTCTTTTTTGGTAATTTTTCTCCATTTACAATGCCAGACGTGATTTATTTTCAATTAGATCTTTATAGTTGTTTTGTTCTGTTTTATTGTTCTTTTTTTTTTTTAGAAAGTCTGCACAATTCTATGCTGATTTTAGAAAGTTCACAGCTGAAAGAAGTTGTAAAATGAAGTTGTATATCTCTCTCACGTTCTCTCTTTCTTTCTTTCTTTGCCTGTGCCTCTTACTCTCCTGCTTGCTCGCTTGCTCTTGTCAGCAGCTTCTGTGACGTCACAAGAGACGCTGCTCTGTTGTGGTGTAACCTTATACGCTCGCTCCTGTTATGGGGCTAACAGAGAGCCGGCCGGTCGGTTATGCACGCTCCAATCGTCGTTTTCTTCTTCTTCCTCTATGCGTGTGAGTGTGTGTGTGTGTATTGAAGAAGTTGCTATTGCCATATGAATGTGAGGCATGAGTAATACGTAAATGGAGAGGCCAGGCCACATGATGACAATGAAATAATTGAGCAAAACGCAGAAAGCAAACAAATAAACAAATAAACAATTGAACAAATAAAACACAAAAAAACACATGAACAAACAGATACGGTATATACATAAAGTAGGCATATATACATATATATGTATATATATGCAATGTATAGACATATACTGACGTTGCAATATCAATTTGCAGTTGTGCTTGGCGCATTCTGATTGCATTTATTATTTCTACGTAAATGCATATTAATGAGATTTGTCAGCACTGATTCTATAATTATGACTGTCACTGTGCCGGTTTGCTTTCTGGGGGGGGGGGAAGGAATTCCATTTGTTTTGGTTATGGTTTTTAACATTGCTGAATCGCTGCTTGCTGTTGATTAACATAACAGTGCGCTGTTAATGTTAACAGTTTGCATTCTCTCTCGCTCTCATTCTCTTTCTGGGCGTGCAAACAATGCACGCAATTGTCTGCAATACAACACAAAACGAGTTATTGTTGTTATTGCTCTTTCTCTTTTTCGCTTTATTCGCATTTTTCGTATATTTTTCGCTTTATGTTTGGCATGCAACAGAGTTGCTCGTGGTTTTTTATTAGCATCTTCTTTGAACTTTCATTCAACATTTGCTGTTGCTTTGCGTTGCATTGCAAATTCATTTGCAGAAAATTTCACTTTCTCTCATTGCACTCACACACATACACACACACACAAACACATACACACACACACTCACACTCACACACATACACACACACACTCACACTCACACACTGAGAATTAAGTATGAATGTGATAACTAATCGATAAATGTACCATACAGCGATAACGATTAATTTATAAGCAAACGATCAAAACGAACGACAACAACGAACAAAAAAGAAAAACAAAATTCAAAATCCAATTTATGCATATAAATGAGTGTAAAGTTTTAATTGAACTGTTAATGATTTACGTTTTGTCAATAAGGGAAGACAACAACAACAAAAGTTAACATAGCAAACATTTAACATTAAACAAACAGAAAAACAACAACAATATATATATAGAAAATACAAAATGATTAAATTAAAATCATTATTCCGCAGAGGACAAGGAACCTCGAGTTCTGCCTCCTCCAACAACTCATCGCACAAGCAGCAGCAGCAACACTCCAACAACAATCGACAGAAATCACAGTCCAGCACATCGCTCAATACGGCGCATGAGCAGCAGCAACAGCAACATCTACAGCAGCAGCAGCAGCAACATCCACAGCAACATCTACAGCAGCAGCAACAATTGAATAATCCTCCAGCAACAGCAACAACAACAAAGTTCTATTCAAATCACGAGGCGGCTACTTACGAGCGAGGCGTTGATGTAGGCGATGAGTCGACGTTGCTGCTGACAGCACAACAACAGCAACAGTTGCAGCAGCAGCGACGACAGCAACAGCAACAGCAGCAACAACAGCAACAGAGCAATACGCTGCCGCAAAAGAAAGCCAAATTAAAGGGACAAAAGCAACCAAAGCAATTGCCACAGCAGCAACACGATCAACAACAACAGCAGCAGCAACAGCAACAGCAACTGATGACGTCGATTGCAGCGGTGCCAACGCCAACAAGCAACAGCAGCAACAACAACAACAACAGCAGCAGCAACAGCAACAACAGCGCATTGACCGCATTGCAGGATGGCAGCGTTGCTGCAGCTGCCGCTGCTGATTTTTACCAGCAACTAGCGGCAGCAGCAACAACATCAGCGGTCAACGCCACCAACAGCAGCAGCAGCACCAGCAGCAACAGCAACAACACACACAGCGGCGGCAGCAGTAACGCATCAGCAGCAGCTGCAGCAGCATATCCCGCTGCTGCAGCAGCTGTTGCTGTCGCAGCTGTTGCAGCCAGCAGCTACCAACAGCAACAACAACAGCAGCAGCACCAGAAATTCATCAACAACGAACAACAACAACAGCAACTATTAGAGGTATATATATATATACATATATATTCGATTTTTAAACTGAATATAAGTGAAGCTAATTGTTAAATAAATAATTTACATGCTAACAACAAAATGCAGGAGCTGCACACACAACTCGAGCGACTCGGACGGGAGCAACTGCAGCTGGAGATGCGCATCACGGAGCTGCTGCCATACCAAAGCGAGGTGACCAAACTCAAGGGAGATCTGCTCAAGATGCAGGTAAAGGCCGCGCATCCCAATTCATGTGTCTACACAGAACTGTATCATCAATCAATCAATCCGTCTGTCGATCGATCATAGAGTCAATCAATCAGGCATTCCGTCAAGTAGTCAAGCAGTCAAGCAGTCAAGAAGAACCACAATACTTGTCAATTCTCTGCTAACAATTAGCGCATTATTGCGGTTGTTCTTCTTGTTGCTTGTTGTTAAAATTGTTGTTGCTGTTTCTATTGTTGTTGCTGTTGCTATTGGGGGGCGTTCCGCTTCGTTACTTTAGCCAATTTATTGATATTCAATATGCTCTGCTATAGGCTATGCTCTGCCTTAATTGAGAAATTCTCACACGACAGTGAGCACAAAAACTATGCACACCAGTTCAATTCGAATGCAACAGCAACAAGTGTACTCATATCTATTTAAAATTTCATTCAAAGTGTGAAAGCGCACGGAAGATAGATCATCATTTGACCTAGACCAAGGCGTTCATTCGTCTCTAAAATTTATGAAATGGGGATTATACTAAATATGCCCACAGAAAAGAAAAAAACTATGTATATATTAAATCAAGGAATGAGACACAAATTTATACCGATACCAATAGAACGGTTTCATTTTAAAAAACCTAATCCTTAACCTTAACCGATATTTCAATATATCAAAGATTGAAAACTTTACCGGATCGCCGTTTTTATTTGGTTTCATTCCCTCTATTAAACACTTAGTGGGCGCACAGTTTTAGTACAAACTGTTAGACTTTTTGCGTCGTTAACAACAACAGTAATAGCAACAATAGTCATAATCATAAAATATCGTAATATAATTATATGTATTATCAATATTAAATGCTAACCTATCTCACTCACATGCAAACTCTGCCGTCTTTGTCCCTCCCTGTCTCTCCCTCTCTTTCGCTCGCTCTGTCTTTCTACTAGAATCAGCAGGAGAAAACACAAATGGAAATTGGAAATCTAAAATATGAAAATGAATCTTTGCGCAATCGTTTGCGGGACGTTGTCAATTCACCATTGTCGGACGCCGAGAAGCATCAGATTATACAAGATTCACAGCGTTTGCATAGCTCAGCGCCTGCCTCCATAGCACTGCCCAATGTGAGTATAAATAACTAATTGAATACACTCTCGAATATATCTCGAATAATGCATATTGTATTGCAGTCAAATGAGGGAACACAGGATGGCACGCCCTGTCTTACGCCCGACTGGGACAAGCATTCATCATCCAGCGAGATATCAGTAGCCTGTCTGCAGGACAAGATCATTCAAATGGAGGAGACACACTACTCCACCAACGAGGAGCTGCAGGCCACACTCCAGGAGCTGGCCGATCTGCAGACGCAGCTCAGTGATACACAAACGGAAAACGAACGTCTCGCCGAGGAGAAGGATGTGCTCTTTCAGTCGCTGTGTCGCCAAACCGAGAAGCTAAACGAGTCACGCACACAGATCAGCACACTGCAGGAGTTGTTGTGCTGCTGCGACAAGCAGGCAGCGGAGGTATCCACATCGGAGCGTGAGAAAAAGCTGCTGGAGGTTATACAGACGTCGCAGGACGAGCGTGAGACTTTGTTGCTCAAGCAGGAAGAGCTGAACGCGGAGCTGGCGGAGTTGCGTCAATCGCGTGATGCCATTCAGCTGGAGCAACAGCGTCAGCGTGAACGCAACGCGCTGCTCGACTCTCAGCTAGATGCGACCAATGCGGAGCGTAAACAGAGCGAGGCACAGCTATCGGTGGCCAAAGATGAGATCTCACAGCGAGCGATTGAGATCAGCAGACTGAGCACACTGCTGGACAATGCACGCTCCAAGATCGAGGAGTTGGAGGCAGATTTGGCACGCGGCGACAAGACCGATCTTAGCGATGTTCTCGATGCGGCGCGAAAGGAGAAAGATGCGCTCGAGGAGCGAGTGGCCGAACTGCAGGATCAATGGTCGCGCAGCCAAGCCGAGTTGCGACGCCTGCGTGAACAACTCGCTGCCGTCACCGAGGAATGCAAGGTGGCCAAGAATAATGCCAAATGCGCTGTCTCCCATCTGGAGTATCGTTTGGAGCAGCTACAATGCGACAAGGATAAACTCGCTGGCGATTGCCAAACGCTCGAGGAGCGTATGGCTGAACTGCAGGTGCAATGCAAATGCCATCAGGAGGACAAGGCCCAGCTTCAGCAGCTGTTAAGCGAGACGCAGCAGCATCTGAGCGATGCACAGCTA
>JBANCZ010004058.1:0-11058 GCA_037040025.1 Sphaerogastrella javana | reverse complement strand
AAAACAATTCAGCATTTTTGGAACCAAACGAGATTTGACTTTTCTCAGGCCCAAATTGTCTTTTAAAATGGTTTTCACTGATCCTTCTGATCTACCAACCTTATCAGTAGGTCTCTAACAGTCAGTCGACGATTTTCGAGCACTAATTCTTAAATTTGATTGACGTGGTGCTCATCAGTTGATGTTGATGGCCGTCCTGGATGTGGTTCGTCGTCAACGCGTTCTCGACCCTCTTTGAACAATTGGTACCAATCAAAAACACTTGCTCGCGACATACAGTTATCTCCGAATGCCTTTTATTCATTTCAACAATAAATATTGTAGATTTCAGTTAAACAACAGAACGGTCTCTGGCACCGAAGAACGAATTCAAAACCAAGCTAATAGACTCTTTGTGTTTCTCAAACACAGGTTCTAAGTAATCAAATACTTTTAAAGAATCAGCAAAATGTAACTCATTATGAACCAATTCAGTTTTGATGATTTCGACATAAATACGATGAAACGATTTTGTTTTCCATTTTGTTACGTTGCGTTACATGTAATACAGCAAAGTTAGGGCTATCAGCTTATTAGAGTATGTGTTCAACTACGCCTGGCGACTTTCAATTAAAAATAAAGCAAAAAAACAAGAATGACAATCTGATGTCGTCGATGTTACTGTTGTTGTTGTTGTTGTTGTTGGTGCTGGTGCTGATGTTGTTGCTATCGTTGCAGTGGTCCAAAGAAAAGCAAAAGCTGTTGGCCTGCAATGTAGCCGTTGTCGCTGTCGTAGTCGATGTCGTTGTCGTTGTTGTCGTCGCTGTTTTTGTAGTAGTGGTTGTTGTTGTTTCTGTTATTGTTGTTTCTGTCGTAAAGCCAAGCCCGAGTCCAAGTTGGAGATTGCGTTCAAGCCAAGTTGAGGTCCAAGCAATACAATTTACTAGCTTAGATGCTTGGCATGAATAAATAAAATAGCAAAGCACATTAACGCCCCACTGCAGCTGCCAACTGGCCGCCTTCGCTGATGCTGCTGCTGCTGTTGCTGCTGCTGCTGCTGCTGATGCTGTTGCTACGACCACAGAGACCCAAGACCAAAGACCATCCAAAGCCAAAAGCAGCCGCCGCCTGGCAATCGTAAGTCGAAACTTGAATCACCCCAACAGTTAAAAGCGAATAGAAGAAACAGTGGTAGTAGTAGAAGAAGAAAAAAATACAACCACATCCAAAAACCGGACCGATAGCACCACGGCCGATCAAAATAGCAAAGGCAGCGCCAAACTGCGCACAATTACAAAAGGAGCAAATGTTGCCCGCGTCCAGGTACCGGGCGCGAAATGGCTTACAGCAAATTGACGCTGAGCAACAGCAGCAACAGCAACAACAGCAACAGCAACAACAGAAACAACAACAACAGCAACAGCAAAATGCCATAGCAGCCAAACGTCGAAGCAGCTGAGGAAAACACAAAACCAATGCGAATGGAGCGAAGTCAACGTTTTTATTTTTTCTCTAGTTTTCTGCTTTATTATTATTATTTTTTTTTTTTTGCAATCCAGTCAAGGGTGTGGTGGCGTCGCTGCCGGCGCAGCAGTTGCATATACCAGTGGTCGGCTGATCTCGTGCACATTGTCCAACAACAAGCACTCCAAAACCAGCGCAAAAACAACAGTAATATCAACAACAACAAAACGAGTCACGCTCAATGTTAAAAACAAAAGACTTAGGCAACAAACTCGATGCTAGCTCCACAGTCTCTCGGCGCTGCTCGCTGCTCGCTGCCCACTGCTCGTATCTTTTTAGCCGCACGGCCTTTGATACAATTTTCTGACTAAGCGACTGTCTGTCAGCTGCTGGTATGTGCATGTGTGTGTGTCCCACTCTTAATACTGCCGTAGAGTGGGCACCCGCCCAGGCATCTGGTGCTGGCTACGGTGGCTACTGCCCATAACGGCGTTGTTAGTAAACCAGCTCGATGCTGCTCTTGCTGCCGACGTCAGCGTCACTGCGCTGCCGATTACCGTTAGCGCCAGTCGCGCTAGCTTTGTTCATGTATTGGTATGCTGATGCTGCTGCTGCTGCTGCTGCTGCTGGTGCTGGTGCTGGTGGTGCTGCTGATGTTGGTGGTGGTTGTGCTGGTGAGTTTGCTGTGCTGTTGTGTTGGTGTGGACTCCATTTGTCTTGAACCGCAGTCACCGTCATAGTCACAGTCGCGCAGTCCATTCCCTCTCTTTGGTTCTCTCTGTATTTCTGTTTCTAGTTCTCGTTTTGTTGTTGTTGTTGTTGTTGTTCTCCTATTGCTATTAAAAGCAAAAGTTTGCAATTAACATGGAGCGAAAATTATTTAGTGGCTTGAATATCACATGTTGCCCGAGAAGCAGTTGCTTTTTCGTGAAACTACCCATTTTTATGTGAATAACACCAGATATAACATGAAAGAAATAATCAATAAATTTATAAATTAATTAATTTTGGTTATTTCTCACTCTGCATTTGTGTTATATTCCCTTCCACGCTTTGCATAAATACGCAAAGTATGGTACTTGCCTTAATATTTATAAAAGTATCATATCATATTTGCTATATTAAATTGAAAGGCTTAAGTAAATTTTAGCACAAATAACATATACTTTTATAGATTCAAACCTTCAGGTTACTTTAAGAAATTAGACATTATGACATGTTGTTTCGGGTTCAAGGAAAGAGTGAGAATAATAATCAATATACGATTATTTTATTTTTCAATAATCCAAATTCACATCGTGTGTTGATTGTAATATCATATACGAAGCATAAACTTATATTTAATATTGCATGTACTAAGACAAATCGAAATGACAATTCATAGTTTTTTCACAATAAATTAATTTCATATCTCTTCTTAAAAACCATTTGTTGAATAAAACTTAATTTTATTGAGATTCAAGGGATCTTTAAGGGTTATAGATAGACTGATTGACAGCACCAAATCGTTCCAGGAGTCTTTATGATTTTACAATCCAAAATACATGTTGATACATTTTGTATACATATTAGGGCGTTCAGTAATCTAAATAGACCCTCATCAATTGTAGTATTATTCACTTAAACCTCTTTAAAGTGAACAACCGTCTTTAATATGGTTGTTTGGATTTGTTCTATTGTACACGCACATTCACAAATACGAAGTTGGGTGTTGCCTGTGTAGATCATAAAATGCGCCTCTCAGTATATCTCGGGCTATACAGACATCATTCTTGGATTGTGGATTTATTTATTAAACAACCGGGTAGTTATTCGCATGAATTAGTTCATCAGTTATCTGTCTTTGTCAGTTTGGCTAGCAACGCATCGTGTGTCGAGTTCTGGCCTAGGAACAAAATGAAACACGACAACGAATAAATAAATTAGAAAGTCAAAGTTGACCTCTAAACTTTATCTAAGTATATTGTGCGCCTCTATGGTAGATTATTGCATATTTTATGAACAACAACAGCAACAATAAAATCCATAGTAACAGCATCAGTTATATCAACAACAACTTCTACTGCACAATGAGAGCTCTGAGTGCAGTCAAGCGACCACGCCTGTAATTTAAATTAAATTCGTTTTGCTATATTAGGTGCCGCCACAATATGTTATGCCGATATACTTCCAGACACATATATATACGTATATACATATTTTATATATATATCCATTTACTGATATACGTAAATTTATAGAAGTATCAAGAACAAGAATAATCTGTACATGATTCAATGAGGAGATGTGAAATTGTATTATTTACAAATATGTTTTAATTATTTTAATTATTGAATCGTTTGAAATATTCTTAAACATTTTTGAAATCCATTTTTAAGCTTCCAAACATCTATAGAACTAAATCATTTAATGGACAATTTGACATTAAATTGGGCAGCATTTTCTGTTTCATCTTTATGGGATTTTTAATAGAATCACTGACACATAGATATATCTAGCTTAACTATGTGGAAGGCCGGGTGGTTATAATTAATAATAATTACTAATTAATTCCTTTGACTGAAACCATTTTTACTCCTGGACAAGCCAGATTACGTCGTTAAATTTGCATTTTCAAAATGCAAAAGTGATGGAAAACGTATTATTTAAAAAAATATAATCTCCATAGTATTATCTAATATGCAAACAATTTGTTTAAATTAGCAATAGTTGAGAAACCCTATTTCAGGAATAGAAAATTATTACAATTAGA
Source organism: Sphaerogastrella javana (assembly GCA_037040025.1). Lineage (NCBI taxonomy): Eukaryota > Metazoa > Arthropoda > Insecta > Diptera > Drosophilidae > Sphaerogastrella > Sphaerogastrella javana. The sequence goes on along the minus strand of JBANCZ010004058.1, from coordinate 6,863 downwards.
TTTATCATACTAAAAATATGATTAGCTTGTTGTGTTTATTAACATGCATTGAATGAAAGCTTCGAAATAATTTCGGCTATCGTATACATCTATGTTCATTAGCTTAGTCAATTCGAACGATTCCTATAATAGCAGACAAACAAGCCAAGAGTTCATTTGATAAGTGTAACGGAATTACAATCGCATAAAGTTGTAGAAGAAGCCACAAGTTAGGCAAATCGATGATAGAGCTCTCCTTGTTACTATAGCTATAACTGTACCTGTATCTTAAACTAGAGCTTCACAATCCAACAAGCTGAATACGAATCTGTAAATTCGACAAACAAAATAAAACAAGATTCTTTCGAGAGCCCATAGAACTATATGAGCACATACCTGTACATACACACAAACTAATCCTCATGAGCCAAACAATGAGAGAGCAAAAGAGAGAGGTGAGGAAAGAGCGATATAGAGGGGAAAGAGGAGAAAAGAAAGCACAAATTACAAATCCAATGCGATTTCAGGAATTTATCATAGTTTGTGGCTTTCATTTGCATTCAATTTGGTTTTTGGCATTCGCCAATTTTTGCTGTAGTTTTGTTGCTTGCATTTTATTGTCATTTTACGTTGTTGTTATATGTCTCTCAACAACAACAATGACAGAGCTGCACAACCAACACCACAACAACAACAACAACAACGACAACAGAAAAAGCAACGACAAAGCCAACAATAATCGACTACAATAATAGTAACAACAACACACGAATGCCACGCGCCTACTTATGTTGCCATGTGGCATGTGAAGTAGAGCTCACTACGATACCGTTCCCTCTATTGAGTACCTGCCCCTCCCCACCTTCTCTGTAGCATCAAACCACACAGAAATAAATGAACCACAGTTGCTGTCTGCAACCCAACCGGGCACTGCGACTTTACCTTAGATAGCTCCACATCCTAAGTTACATCTATAGTATGTACGTCCACATCCCAGCAGAAAGTGCAAAGCTGATGCTATTTGGGGTGCTGTGGCGGTGCCAGTTAAATTGCAAAACACCTTTGGAGCGACAGTGAACAACCAACAGCCAACAGCCAACAGCCAACATCCAACAGATGAACGAACGAACGAATGATCAGGCGGTTGGCAAACTTGCGAGCTGCCGATGAAGTCACAGATGGAGTCAAAGGCACGGCGAAGACGAAGGCACTCAGTTTGTGGACACATAGATGAAAAACTAGAGCTCTGGCTTTGGTAACGTTGGTGCCTCTGATTTTGATTTGATTTTTTTGTGTTTTTGTTTTTCATTCGCTTTTGGACTTGTTGTTGGAAAGATCTTCCACTACATAAGGCCAGCTTACGTGAAGCCTTAGCTGTTTGCCAGAAAAATGGGTGGTAAGAAAAATTAGGCATTTGTGATGTATAATACATGGAGTCAAGTACCAATAATACAATAATAAGCTAATAGTAATGCAGCTGAAAAATTTGTTAAAATTTATTATGGTATAGACCTCATAAACAAGGTATATCAAAATCAGAGACTTTCCTTTGTATGTATTGAATAAAACAAAGTTTTAAAACGAACCAATTATGTAAGATTCCTTGTTTCTTTGTCTTTAGCAACGTCAAGATCTGTGGGACATAATGGGTTAAAAATTTGACATATGTACGTGCATTGTAAATATCATATCAAACTGGGAATATTATGATAATTTGATATCAACTAAATGATCATAAACTATAAAACAATAAACTATAGCTTCGAGAAACGAACGAATCAAACAAAGAAGACGTGCGTTATTGCTCTATATTTGTACTTAATATAAATTAGATTGTCCCGAACAAGTTGTCGTTTGCGGTGCTACTTGAGTACCAAGCAAGTTCAAGATCATTTCGGATCATTTTTTCTTCTTTTTTTGTATGCAACCATATCCCATTAAATTATTCTTATTACTAAATCTAATAATTGTTTGTTTTTTAAACATTTTGGAAACGTAGAATGCTTTTACCATAAATAAAACAATGATTAAAGTAACTAAAACTACCTGAATGTACCCTCGGATTATGCATATGCCACGATATACGCTTGCTTTAGTTCATGAACATGTCTGGTAGAATGCCTTCTGCTTTGGTTTTGGCTGTGGATCTGGTTCGGAATCGCTGAGATCTTAACTGAAAGACCGGGGAAGTGTATGTTTTCAAAGTTGCACCGACTAAAACAAGCATAGGGAAAGGTACAAGCATAAAGACAGTCACAGGCATAGAAGCAAAGTGAACTTGGACAGTTTGTATACTCTAGTTTCAAAGAAGAGTAACAAGAGCTACAATAATGTTGCCGTTTTTGGTGTTATTGGTGCAAGTATGTAAGTGTGGCGCTGAGACGGTGACTCCTTCTGCCTATGTGGCAACATGATGTTGGTGAAAATTTATGCTATCCCTTGTTGTCATGTCGCATCTTACGATGGCATTTCCAACATAATTTAGGCCCACGCATCTGGGAACATCGGAGAAAACAATTCAGCCAAGTAATGGGTGTTGAATGGCGTGTATTTGACTCCAATAAGACGTGCAACTGTTTCCACTATGGCTCTGTGTGTGCACAAGAGTAATCTGGGTATGTGCGTGTGTCATGGACGATGACACCAGTTCAGACATCACGACAACGCCTTGCAATAAATCTGTTGCATTGCGTGGACGGAGTTGCAACAACAACTACTACATCCATAACGAAAAAAAAAAATTGAAATAAAACTTAAAATAAGGCGTGAGGCGTGGAATCGTGAACAAATCGTCTGCATTGTAATTTAATGTATCAATTGCTTTGATTTACCAATTTCAGCGATCACTCGACGTTTCGTCTGCATCCTCTTGGGGCGACGACAAGCGGCACGAGCAGCGCTTCAGCTGATAGCCAAGAGACCTTAAGCTGCAACACAAGCTTTACCTATAGCCTGGGCTGGAGTTGGTATAGATGCTGTAGCTGTAGCTGTAGCTGTAGATGTAGCTGTAGCTGTAGCTGGACCAGCACTTGGGTCTTGATTAGTGTGATTTAGTTACAGGCCGTGTGCCAGGCGCAAGACACAGACAAACTTAAATATATTTACGTTGGCTGAGTGAGCGCCTTGAGAATACTCTATGAATTTATAGAGATCTTGAATAATAGCATTTCGTCTTTATTTTGGCTACAATTTCTACAATTTGACGATATCAAAATTTGATCTATCTTCAAACATTAAGAATGTAATTAATTTATTGAAATTTAAAACAATACACATCTAGTAGCAATAGTTATATCCAAATTATGATTTGTAAAATATAAATAACTCACATATTTGGTATGAATATTATTTATAAATAACATCTGACATAAATAATAATTCCTTGAAATTGATGATAACCATAGATCACTGAATATTCACATTCGAAGTATTCGTAAATTATCAAATAATTTATTAGTAGTTCCACATAAATTATGAAACCCTTACGTGATTTTTAAACACGCGGTTTAAAATCTTTTCCATGCTTTCCAGACCGAACTACCCTTTTCTTAAGTTCTACGACTTACAGTTAACTCACTGGATTTGAGTAGAAGACTGAAATCGCCGTCGGAGTTGAACGCCGCTCTTGTTGAAGTTTGCACAATATTTGATTTCATCTACGACAGACAATGCGAGAGGCGACTCTGCACTCAGCTTTCGGTACTCAGTATACAGTATACAGAATACACTATTCAGTATTCAATATCGGGGTATCCGGGGCCGGCTCACTGTGCGCATTTCGCTACACGAAACTGTGCCACAACAACAACACAGCATAACATCTGCGCCAACCTTTGGGTGCTTTGCTTTAGACCGTTTGCTCACTTAGGTCGTTTTTAGGAAATGAAAACATCTGCTGACTGATTGCCCCTTGGTTGCATAGCTCTTATAACAACAACAACAACAACAACAACAAGAGAAACAACAACAAAATCGTAAACTGCACCTCGAACTCCAACTGCAACTGCAACATTCTGTTCAATCACTCAGCCAACTTATGAACAACAGTTAGACGATGAACTGGATGCTGCTGCTGTTGCTGCTGCTGCTGCGAGGGCTATATTGTGTAGGTCTTCATGGATCAATGGGATACGCGTGATATCCTTCGGCTAGATGCCAAGCCATAACACTCGCAATGGTTGTTGTTACTGCTTTTCACGTCGTCCGTTGCTTGCTTTGATTTGGCTGCTATAATTGTGCCATTAGCTGGCACCAGACAGACGAAGAGGGAAACGAATGGGAATGCCAGCCAGAGAGACAGAGTAAGATGGGGGAGAGGGAAATATTGGACTGGGCCAGTATTCAGTATTTTGGGCGCCTTTGGCTTGTGTCTACATTTGCATCCGTTTGTGGGGACCTTTCTAAAGTCACCATAGATACATGAAAGCTGCAGTCTAGCAGCGTTTAACGGGTTTCAGCTCTCGGTCCTCGCATAATATGCACATTGATGCGCATTTTTACAGCTTGCTCCGGTTAGTCTGGTCTAGGACTGCAACTGAAATTGTAGTCTTGGAGCTAGCAGCTAGCTCGAAGCTGAAAGCTGGGAGCAGGCAGCAGGCAGCAGATAGCTGGACGGTGGATGGTGGATTGTAGATAGTAGATGCTGGAAATTGGAAGTTGGTAGTTTGTGGTTGGGGCGTGTAACTGGGCCATTTGCGTTACTGGCACACAATCAACAGTTTCTTAGGCAGGGACGAGTAAGGGTCATAGTCAAGATTTTCATATACGATTTAAACATGCTCGTTATCATAATGTGTTGGCTGCATTTGGTGAGCTGTAGCACTTTTCAAAGGCAGCACATCCACATCAGCAATACTATCAGATTCTTGTGGCATCTACTTTGTAATCGATGAAAGGGTTCAGTAGCTTGAATCGGCTGGATTTTTTTTAGATAATCACTACAGCTAAGTCGATCTCATTTTAGATCTTGTGATTAAACAAAAAGTTATTTTAAGTCCTTTGCGCAAAGTCGAAATATGGGTAACATATATTCAAGAGCGTCTTTCTGTCTGTAACTTTGTATGTGTGTCTAATGTCTATTACCAATAACCGACATCAATGACCGATGTCGGTTATTCAAATCGTATATCAAATATACTTTGCTGTACGGGAAGCATTATTTTGTCACGATAATACCCTACTGTGCCATAAGAACTGAAGACAGAATCCCTACTATCGGGCACTGTCTCTTCTCTCATAATTATTTTATTTAATTCTATTCATTAATTTTTTTCATATTTGTGACACTAGGCAGACATATTTGTCTATATATTGATTCGACATATTTAACAAAAGCTCAATCCAAATATTATACCCTTAACCAAGCCATTACTATTCGTATAATTGGGTAACATGGAATATTTTGCAAAGGAAAATTAGGCTTGCCTTCTTTATTTAATGGCCAAAGGCCAAATTCAGCTCCAAAATTATACATCTAATGTTCGGTTGTACATCTATATTCTTTGCAAGCAAACACAGCGGCGAAGAGGCACAGAGGTATAGAGGTTTGCAATGGAATGAAGTTAATTACCAATTATCCACTGTTTTCTATACAAATTTAACATAATTTGGCCACTTTTGCGTTCGAATTGTGCCACTATTGTGGAAGTTGGCTGTGGTCAGGGCTAACCACGCACCGCTATGGTATAGATGGAAGGTGTTTTAGAGCGGCGGGTAATCGGCCAGAGGAAACCTATTAAACTGGGGAACGGATCTGGGCAACAGTGGCCCGATATTATTATTTCGGCTACTGAATGCCAAATGTTTTTCGCATAACCGAAAGTGACCGAACTGCAGCTATTTCACTGTTTTTATAACGACGGTTTTTCGGTGGTGCGGTAGTGCAGTGTTGTTGTGGTTTGGTGGTGCTTATGCTTACAGGTTGAACGCTATGCTATATCAAAAAATATATACATATAATATCCAATAGTAGGGACTGGCCCGACAATATGGTACCTCTGTTTAGTTTTTTGGGGCAGTATGGTCTTTTCGGAACAGAATAGTATATTTGGGGCAGTGTAGTACTTTTGGAGTTGAATAGTATTTCCGGTGTGATATGGATTTTCAGAGTTGTATAGTATTTTCGGTATTTTCGGATATCATTAATCGATAATTTATATCAGTAATCGATATAAAAGTAGATGTGTAAGGAAATTTCAGACATATGTTGCAAAGCACAACGTTCTAGCTTCAAAATAGAGCGTAATGAGGCAATTTTTAATTTTGGTATCCAATTACGGGGGAGTAGGGCTAGGTATCCTTAATGAAAAAATGACAATAGATCTATAATGTAAATGTGCATATATGTGCTAAATTAGAGCTTTCTATCTTTAAAATTGCACCTGTTATCCTTATTTTTAGTTTTTGGGGATTCACCAGTGGGGGAATGAGGGCAGGTATCCTAAGTTTACAAACAGTGGAAGATACAAATATGCACCTATGTTCCAAAGCATAACGTTCTAGTTTCTAATATACGCCTTTTATGTCGATTTTAAATTATGGGCTCCCCAATTGCGGGAGAGTGTGGGGCGGGTATCCAAAGTTTGATTATGACAGTAGATGTATAATTTAATTTAGCACATTTGTGCTAAAGCACAACGGTATATCTCTAAAAAAGCGCCTGTTATACCAATTTGAAGCTTTGGTATTAAATTGTGGGGGAGTGGAGGCTGCTATCCAAAATTTAAATAAATCATTTCTGCATAATGTGATTGTGAATATATGTGCCAAAACTCAACTTCCTATCTTTGAAATTGCGCCTGCTATTTAAAATATTCGTTAAAACAGAAATCCCCAATTGCGGGGGAGGGGGGGCAGGTATCCAAAATTTAAAACAAACTTGATCT
>JBANCZ010004057.1:0-11059 GCA_037040025.1 Sphaerogastrella javana | reverse complement strand
GGTTGCTACTGAGCAACTGATTGCTATTTTAGACTCTTTGTATTGTTAGTTTTGGTGCATTAATAGAGGTTATATTTGACTTTGCGTTTATATTAAATAATAATCTAGTACCTAATTTTATCAGTTTAAGACATTACTATAATGTACATATACAGGGTGTTTTCTTAGTCGGGCAGATTATCAATGTTATTTTTCTAGACTACAAATTATGTATCAGAATCAATTCTAAAAATATATATGTTCTATTACACCAATTTTGCAATCTATAGGGTATTTATATAGTCTGCTATACCGTTTAGTGCATGTTATTTAAGTCAAATGAATTTTTGTCAATGTATTATGTATATAGATTGATTTTATTGCTGTTGTTGTGCATGATGAAACTGTTGCGTGAGCGCGACAGAGCAAGAGACACCTAGAGAGGGAAAGAGAGACAGGGAAAGACTGGGACAGAGCTAGTTAAGTATATGTGACGTTTGGGGAGAAGGCGGTCGCGCGTGTCATGAAAATTTTCCAGTAAAACTGACAAAAATACAAATAATAATAGTATGAAGTCACATGCAGCTAAAATGGTTGAGCACGTGGACCAATTTTTTTATGATTTTGTTTTATTTTGGGTGAATTGTGTGGGAAGTGGTATTATTTTAGTTTGATTTCGAACCGTACAAATGACCACAGCCGGTGCAGATGCCATTAGGGAATGCGCAGCGTATGTGGACAAGATAGTGATAGAGATACAGAGACTGCTAGAGGGGGTACCGGGATACACACTTAGATTTCCTATAGGACAACTTAGGGCACATATTGTGTTCTTGAGCGATTTTTGAAGGCAGTCTCTTCCCCATATCAAATCGACAGACAATAACTTGAGGTCCTTCATGTTAACGTCGCTCACATATGTATATTTATTCTATCTGTGTATGGGTATGGGTCTATGTCATTTGCAGGACTCTTTTCGGCTATGATTCCAGCTGATCTATGTGTTACAATTCGAGCTTGTTTTTTTTTCGTTATTTGTTGCCTCAGCCGTTGCTCAGCGTTTGTTTTATTGAGGTTTCAGTGTGTTTAGGTATAGATTTGCCCTTGTTATCTATTCAATTTGTGAGTAAAATTTATTAAATATTTCCACAGCGTGTGGGGGATTTGCTCTATACATATATATGTGTTCTTTTTTTTGGCTGCGGCTTAACGCATAAATCAAAATGGTTGCTCTTTTTTATCATTTTGGCATTTTTTCGGTATTCGTTTTTGCTTTTTTTTTTTTTTGATTTTATTTTGTGTGCTTTGTTTTGTTTTGCCTCACACGTGCCGCACGCACTGTCAGACCCATTTATGGTCTGAGCTATTAAAAGAACATGCCAATTGACGTTCGGATTCGGGTTCGAGCTCGAATTTTTATACCCAATAACAAAGGACTCAAAACGCTTCGATTTGTAACAAATGAAATAAGCTGCAGCTTACAGTTAACTGAGCATAAATTCTGCAGAATTCTTAAGTTCATTGTGGCTAAAGAAAAGCGGAAATTCAACTTATTTTAAGTAAGTTGTTCAAGCTTACAGTTTATTGAAGTCCAAGGGTTTGAAATGCTTCACTTAATCTAACTGCTTGAAATTTACTGAATTTAAGAAGCTTTTAAACGAGCTTTGGATGATTATAAATGACAATGAAGCATTAATAACTATTACTAAAAATTGTTTAATTGTTTGTATTTGTTTTACTGCGATTTACAAAGCTGACTAGTGACAAAATTAATCTAATATAAAGGAGCTTCATTACTTTTGCTCAAATGAAGCTCTCACTCTTCTTCATCCCCTGTGACATATCAGGCATTAATTGTTGTCGGTTGCGGTAGTAGCTTAATTGAGTCAGTAAGTTCGTAAGTGAAGCCCACTTAATACAGGGTATTATGGGACTGTCCCTTATTGCCACAATTTCCTCAGGGTAAACACCAATTCATTTGGCCCCAATGTGTGTTGATGACATACAATTAGAGCACAATTGAAGCGGTTCCATTCGAAAAGCTGGCAACATCACCAGAGTCGCTGTAAATTTTTTTTTGTATTTCACGTAATTTACATATTTTCGGTTCTTTTTTACAGCATATCGTTTAGTTGATTTTATGTTGCACTCTATTTACTTGTTATTCATTTGCAATCGTTAAATGTTTTATGTCAGAGCCACGAAGATCCTTAAATTGCGTGTCCATATCCCTATAAGTAGGCAACACAAATTCGCCAAAGCCGCGTGCAAAGCTGACTGTGTTCACTGTCTGACTTTGTATCCATCGGGTTTTTCTTTTTCTAACCAAAAAAAAAAAAAAGAGAGAAAGAAAAGATAAGTATGAGGAAGAAAAGATGGCTTAAATGATAAGTCATTGAAGCAGCCAATTCGATTGTGGATTCATGGCATGGTTGTGGCCACACCCAAAATGTTCGACAGACCGAACCTAAATATTCTTGTTGATTTTTATTTTTCGTTTCTCGGTCTTTTTTTTTTTTAGTTTGAGCTGCTTTTGTTATTCACTACGCTGTTTTCCTTTTGGACATTGCGTGTGGCTTGGTCATTATTTTTGGGGGGGCTACTTTGGGTGTATTCATACTATTCATTGTCGGCGTTGTTCTCTTGTTGTTGTTGCTGTTCGACTGTGTAAATAGCCACATAATATAATATTAATTCAAACATTTTCTTTTTTTTTTACTTTTTGGTTAAAAGTAAAACGCAACAATATAAAGTAAACAAGCCAGACGCAGGCACAATCAATGAACCAGCTATACCATCTATAGACTGACTCGTTCATTCATTTATTTGATGACTCTGTTTGCAGGGCATAAACACGGTTTTTGGATGGGTAGGTGGGGTATATATATTGGTCTGCCTCCGCATATAATGACGTTTATTTCCTGTACAGTGAGCTCTCAATTGTTACATTTTCATTATGAATGGATTTTTCTGTGGCTGTGCAAAACATCATCATCAATCATAACATGAAATTCAAATTTTTGATTCTAAAACCACAACAATATTTTAATAGCTTGTTTCGTGTCAGTTGTCAACTCTTATTGTTGTTATTATTATTATTATTATTGTTGTTCTCAAGCTTGTTATTTTAATTAAGCGTTTCATTATGATAGTAATTTGTCGTGCATGTATATTTGATAGAGTTTTAAAAAATGAAATTATAATTATGGCAATTAACGTAGCTGCTTTTGACTGCAAATTATTTAAAATGGATGTAGACTATGTATTTATTTTTCGCATTAGACAATGATGTAAACTAAATATGTATACCCTGTAGAAAGAAGAATTGGCTAAGTAGCATTTTAGTGACAGATGTGATAAGATTAGAAATTATTTAGCGGATTATAAGCAGTCTCGAAAAGTATATTTTTTAACAACAAAAATCAAAAATCTCCACACATCTTTTTAAATGATAAAAAGAGTAACTAGCTAGTCGTATTAATTCGTAAGTTATTTTATTTATTTTTGTTTTGAATTTGTTTTCGCTCATGTCAACAAATGTGCAAATAATTAGATATAGATTTGTATTGTTAGACGAAATCAAACCCATCATTAAATTCTGGAGTATATGTGTGTGTGTTGGTTGAGTGTATCGGTGTGTTTGTATCTGTATCCATCTTTCTGTCTCAGTGTGTTTGCTATAATTTATCGCTATCAACAAATATTTCTGCGTAAGGTGCATGTGTTGACCGCCTGTTTTCACATTGTTTGCCTTTGGCTTTTCTGTAGCTTTTTTATGGGGGGCCTGACGCTTAGCTAAGCAAAGAATAATAACAACAAAAGCAACAATAATAATAACAACAACAAAAAGGCGCACGCAAATTGCCAGAAAAAGATACAGATACAGCTAACAGATACAGCTAGATATAGCTAGATACATAATGCATTGCCTTGGGCGTAGAGGCGTAGTATTTACATGATATCTGCTGTCAACAGGAAATTTTTAAACCCATATTTATTTGCTTATTTATGAGATTGCACTTGATATTTTGAATTTAAACAGATTTAAGTCAAACTTGGAATTTTTCATTAATTTTTTTGCTAAACCATTAGAATGTTTGTAATTGACAAATTAATAAAAATTAATAAAAAAAAAAAGGAAATAGCTCATCTGGCTAATTTGTTATAAATGGCCAAGTTTAATGGTCAAACTGACTTTATTTAATGCCAATTTGAAGGCAATCAATCAGTTTGGTTTCGTATAATTTCTTTTTGCTATGTTTCACACATAATTTCAACAGTCATTGACATTCATTCATGGCTTTCAGCTTGAGTTAAGTTCAGTTTATTCAGGTTGACAGCAAATGCAATCTGGTAATAAGAACAAGTTCTGACTTTGCCACCTGCGAAAGGCAAAGACTTTTAGCCATTTGATATGTGGCTTATGGCTGTGGCATCATTTATCATACGAGGTGTCAAATTAAGTGTTATATGCTATGCTATAGATACAGCAACAAACAGATACAATATCTGCACAAAGCTTCCTGCTCTGTTGTGTTCTGAATAGTCCATGAGTGTGAGTGAGTGGTAGATGAAATTGTATGGAGATCTAGACAGACGACTTCTACTACACGGTTCAGCCTCCTGAACTTTCAGCTTTTTAACATATGTATCAGTTTTATATACATATATCTATATGTATACTACAACAACTCAGTCTATCTGTCTTCTTTGTCTTTCACTCTCTTCCGCTCTCTCTTTTTGTTATACGACACTCTATAGCTCATCATAATCATCATCATCATCTGTGCTGTCTTTCGAGTTGTTGTTGTCGCTTTTTTTTGGCTTTGTTTTGTTTGCCGATTTGCTTGAGAAACTTGATTTTTTGGGCGTTGCGATGCTGTTGCGTTCTTACCGCTGCTGTTTTGCTATATACCCTGTAAAATGTAAGGGGTGTGTGTGTGCTTGGTTCATTAGACGCAACAGGCGCTCATTATATGGTCATTATTTTGAAGGTTTTGTTTAATTAAAAATCCATTAATAAAGAATTTTAATGATGTAGGTGTACAATATTTTTAAAAATTATTTTGATATTAAAATAATTTTCAATATATTAAATTTAAATTAAAGCATATTTTAAAGTATATTTGTGGTGGATATGTTTCAATTGTAGCTTTATATGAAAGAATTTTAAGGTTTTAGAGTGACCATGGCAGTCAAAAGTCATAATATAAAACAATAATTTATATTACAGGATATATTTTAGTGCAATTACTTTTAGAATTTTGGCATTCTTCTGCAATTTTTAGCGTGTTTGTGCTTGCGCCTTTGTTTTGCTTATCATATATTGCACACACACTACATACACATGTATGCATGTGTGCGTGTGTGTGTGTATGTGTGTGTGTTTTAAGTGTTGTTTCTACAACATTGCCAAATCAGTGGCGCTGCTTTGTTGTTGCTGTATCATTTTTTATGCCAAGTGAAAACCAGTTCCAGCTGTAGAAGCAACAGCAGATGCCGGCCGGCACACTTTTTTTTTCATTTTTGGTTATTCAGTTCAGGTCTGTCAGCCGATCTGGACAATCGATCGCTGTGCGCGCTCTGGGAGAGTAAGAGAATGAGAGAGCGAGAGATGGTGGTAGAGAGAGCGTTGCATAAAGAGATTGAAAGTATGGGAGAGAGAGTTAGAATGCGCTGAGAGCTCTTGTTACTTCTGTCTCTCTGGTTCTCTTGAGTTTATTTTAAGCTTAGTCGATTTGTCTGTCTACAACTCAAGTTGCAATGCAACAGCTGTATGAGCATCAAAAATGTTTGTGCATAGATCAACACTGAGAAAAAAATATAGATCTAAAAAAAAAGGTAACTGAATCTTGAAACTAAAGCTTTCTTTTAATTTTTTTATTAAATATATCAGACCTATAAATATCATATAATATTGAAAAGTAACAAATTAATTATACTTTGCTTTTATATTATGATTTTTTTCTAATTTTTTGAAATACTTAACAAAAATACAAAGCAATTCATTATTATAGTTCGTTCATAAGCATGTATATTTATGGTTACTTTCATTGCCGTAAAGATACCGATTACTATTATAATTTGGTATTTTTAAACCCAACGATTAAGTTAAAACTCGAACTATCATGCTGCATATGAATTTTAATTGTGTTGCCTTTCTAACAGTGCAACTAAAATTGTGGGTCATTTTGTGGTAAACTGACCAAGACGCACGTAGACCAACAGCAGCGGCAGCAGCGACGCCAACGGCGACATGGCCAGAGACGTCTACACCTGACCAGACAAAAAGCATGTTGTAGTTGTTGTTGGTCTGTTACCAAGTGTAGCAGCCGCACAACTATTTATGCCACTTTGATGACGTGATTGTGACGGCGTTTCCCCCTTTTTTTTATTTTGCTGGAAATTTCATGTGTGTTTACTCACAATTCGTAGCGATTTCGCAAATTATTTGGTAAATTACGTAGCGAATTAACAGACGGAACTTATGAAATGCTACACCAATTGCATGTCATATGTTTGAGATCTACACAGATTATTATGAATGTATATAGATAGGGGTAAGGGAAGGGTAGGGGATATAAGTCTTATAAACAGTTAAATGTATTTGTTCGCTGCGCAAATGCAATTTTAATTTTTCAATTGCATTTAGCTCTCGATTACTCAATGTATTGCTAATAATGTGGGCTGCATTACAAATTTTTATAGGAAATCTTCCATATAGGGCCTGTTTCAATAAAGGCTTGTGCTCATAGTGTAGTGTGTATATATTTTGCAAGCACACCAATTACATACTAAAAACTAGACTTAGTCACTCTGATATTGCACTCGAGTGTGAGCAAAGATATGACTCAGATGGTTGGAGGGTTAAGGCTAGCCCTTTCCTACTATGGGAAACATAGTGTATAGTATATTATATTGTATTGTTCTTTGTTTTGTTCTTCAAGTAAGCTTTATGTTTAAGGTTAAATTATTATTAATCTTAGGAATCTTTTAAATAAAGTTTCTTCAGTTCGTATTAAATCTTTAGGTGTGATTTCTTCATCTACTTAAATTGCTTCAGCCTTAATCATATCGCTAGTGGCTTTTGGGTTTATTTTGAATATTTCAGTCAGTTTTGTCATAGATTAGGCTTGCCCGCTCCTAGGTCTATTGTTAACGCTATGATTCTTGTTTATTTATCATGGTTGTCGACGTCGTGTTGACTTTGAATTATGTTACCAGACTATGAACTCGTTGTTGATATTTAACTATATTTGTATTTCTTTTGGGGGCTCGTCGCGTTGCTGTCTCATGACGCTGACAGTGCATGATGTGGCAAAAAATACAGAACTTGGTTGTTACCGTAGGGAAAACAGTGGCAGTGCTCATTGCTCAGTAGCAAGGGGGGAAACATGAGCTGTGATAATTGAAATTTACTTAGATACACTCGCAATCGCAATCAAAATCACGGTAACAATCACAATACTCGCCCACCTAATTGAGCGTACATTTAATATATTTTATACTAGTATATATGAATTTGTCTTTTGTATAAATTTCAATTTAAAATTATTGTTTTTCAAGTCTGGACATCTCTGTTGTTGCTATAGCAATTTTCTTGAAATTTTTGGATTACCTTTTATGCCTTACTTTTTTTTTTTTTTTTTTTTTTTTTGCATTATTTTGTTGTGAAAGCTTTTAAGGTGATTGAAGTCGGGACAGTTGATTTGCATTGTATTCTGGGTTTACGTTTAAATGTGTTAAGTGAATTCTTGCAGCACATTTCAAGTTGTTTGTGTTGCTTCATCCATTCGATCGTTGTTGTTGTTCTTACTAAAAATAAAACACAATTTCCTCAAAGGGGTGAAAATCTCTCGCTCTGTGTGTGTTTTTGCTGTGAAAATTTTCTGTCGCTCAAAATTCCAGCAAAAGTTGCAAATGCATCGCGTTGTCTGTTGTTGTTGTTGGTGTTGGTGTTTGTTGTTTTTTTCTTATACTCTTTTGTCTGTTTGTCTGCGTTTTTTGTGTGATTTGATTCCATTTCATTTATGTGCTGGCACAGTTTGTGTGTTTATTTTTAAACACATTTTCATACATTTCATTATTTTTGCACTGAGGAAAAAAGATTGCCAAATGTTGGCGCTGACATGCGCTACAGCTGATAACCAGGTTCTATTTTATCTGATTGCTGTTTTCGGATAATTTTTTATGAATGCAAAAGAGAGAGAAATTTGCAGTATATACTGAAAAATGTGTATGGTATTCTATTAGTAACGTCTGGCTTTTTCGTTTCCATGCCATCAACACCAATATTTTAATTATTAAACGAATCCCGTTTCATAGACGCCTCAATATATATATATATATGTAGTATATTAATATATATAAATTTATATATATATATATATATATATATATGCCGAATGCTATAATTATGTAAGCGCAATTAAGCTTCGATAATCTGATTAGAATTTCGTTTTGCTTGTTCAAATACTAATGCGATTTTGTTGCTGTGCGCACAGTTCAAGTTGTTTAACAGCTTGAAAGTAAAAAGCGAAAAAAAAAATGAATAAAAAATTTGAAATTTTTGTAGATATTTTAATCAGTTAAAATACAAGATAGATAGCAAGTTCCAGCGAAATATTAATGCTACTGCTACAATAAAATATTAGCATATCAAATGCAACATTTGTATGTTTTCAAATAAATTCTTTGTTCTTTTTATACTCGACTAATGCGATTTGAATTCAAAAAATTTGTGTGCGAGTTTTTAGAAGACGTTAATAAATCGCATTAATATTTTCGTCAAGTGAAAGTGCTTAAAAAATTTGAAATTTGTTTGAAAGATTGATCATACTTGCTCTATTTTCCATTTGCCATTTTCCCATTTTCTATTTAGTTTTGCGTTTTATTTTTTAGCTTCTGTTGCAACATTTTTCGCAACGACTTGGCAAATTTCATGCTTAACTCTGTGACGTTTGTAGCTGTTTCACTGTTTTTTTATTTTTTGTTGCGTTGCCTTCAATTTCAAATTTTCATATCCATTTTCATCAGGCTCATCAAACCGTGAACTGCCCCAATGTATCTAAAGTGATTCCTCTCCCCTCCCTCTCTCTTTATAACCAACTTTAAGCATCTGTCGACCTTTTTTTCACACAGAGCAGGGATTATGAAAATTTCATCAGCGTTACGTAAAAATTTGCTGTTTAAATTGCAACCGAAAAGTGAGAACTGCTCACACATACACTGAAACGTACACACACACACACATGCATACACTCACACACACAAACATTTCTAAACACATTGACAGTTTATTACATTTTCAAGGCAGCCCATCAAATGCTTCAAATGCCTTTTGCAGTCCGCTCCCCCAAGGCATGTCACACGTGACTCTAGCGCTTAGTCAGCGATCCCAGCTGCAAAATACGCTGAGATAATAGCCTAATGATATAATTCTATATAGGGGTATATACCTATATGCTATATGGTAGCAGTATTTTGAACTTTGAAATTCTTGAATAACATTTCCATAGTATAACTTGTTTGAATAAAAGCTTTTAACAATCGCTGCAAATATATATATTTTTTAGCTTGTTTTCAAATCTATAGTCGCTCTATCTTAACGATTTGAACATATTCAAATGAAAACTCTTTTGTGATATAGTTAATTAACCAAATTGCGCTTTAAGTGTTGTCGTAGTTCTATAGAATAACGATAAGATTTTATCGGTAGTACAACTTGAAATGTGATATACGAATTAAAATTATGCAGTAAAGCATGAAGTTGTTCAATTTTGTTGTACTTGCATTAAAAATGTAATACAACATTATAATTTACTAATAATATTATAATGTGTATTTCTAATATATAAATTTTTATTTAAAGATAATTATTTTATATCGTATTTTAGGAATTCAAATTATTATTATGAGTTGGATTCATTATTATGATTGTTAATAGATTTCATTTTTACATTTAGAGTAAAGTGCATATCGTCAGCTATTTTGCATGCCCTTGAGTGCAACTAGGCTGTCCATGGACTGTTTAGGTGTGTGTCTCTGCTAGTGTGTCTCCATCTATCTTACTCTCTCTTTATGTCTATCTTCCTCTTTCTCGCTCTGTGTGCGTGTGTCCCTTTTATGCCCAGCACGCAATGGCTTTAGTTTTATGGCGAAATTAGCGAATGTCTGTTTGGAAATTGCGCAGCTTCGGTAATGCCGTTACATATTTGTGAAATGTTTCGTCAAAAATAACACGAAGATGCTCTTTCTCCTGCACACTCACACACACCCACACTCACTCACTTACACTCACATTCACAAATATACACATACATCTACATTAACATCGATATGCACAGGACATTAGAAGACCAATAAGTTCCAGCATTGGGTTATAAATTTTTGTTGTTGTGGCTTTTAAAGTTGATTTGTGTTTATGGCTCTTAAGTTGTTGTTTTTTTTTTTTTTTTTGGGTGGAGGGGAGAAATGCTTTCCACACTTTCTTTGAGTTTCCTTCGGGTATTCTTTGGGTGTTTCCTTTTACGACTACTGGCTGCTGTGTTTGTGTGGCATAATTTTTGGCGTAGCACCTGAAAGCACTCAAGCGAGAAATGAATATAAAACAAGTGAAATGTTAATTGCCGTTAGCCTTATCATGTTATCAGCGCGTTGCATAGTTCAGGTTTACAGTTAGATTAGGCCCACGTACATGAAAAATCTGAGTGTATATATATACATATACCTATGCATATATATACATATATTTGTAGTTCGTTTCTCTTTTTTTTTTGTAGCTTTATCGCCAGGTTTGTCCAAAAACAGCGAACAATTAGCGCAATGCTCTCAATTGCTGAACCATGCAAATTGAGTCGAATGCGAAAATGCGAATGTGAATACGAATACGAATAGGAATACGAATACGAATGCGAATGCGAATGCGAAAATGCAAAGCATTAGCAAAAATAAAAAAAAAAAATAGAGGCCGCAACAGCATCCAAAAACTCAACAACAAAAAAACTACAACAAAACAGTGACAGAGCACATTTTGTATAATATGAAAACAATAACAAAACCACAAGCCAAAGACTCAACG